>JAZGTJ010003884.1:0-33137 GCA_036877575.1 Botia almorhae
TAACATTTTTGTTTCAGGTTTATTGAGCTGTGCCGCTCAGTTAGCAGGAGCAATGCCGCAAACTAATTATTTTCTTCAACAGACAGCAGACACCTTGGATAATACCATCTAATAACACCTTATTAGGATGAATATGTTAAGTCTCGAATGCCAGTCAGCAGCTTTTCTCTGTAATGCTGCATATTTCAGCTGCCGAATCATACAGTATGACCCTCTGGAGTCCAGTAATAAGAGCGGGGGCAGCAAAACAAAGAGCACCAGCTCAGCATATTGCTGACACAACTTTCCAAGTTACTCTTTATTTCCTTGTCTAAAAAATATTGTTATTCTCAAATCAATCAGGGTGCTTTATAGACCAAGATGATAAGCCACTGGGCAGCTTTGGCTTTGGAGTTCTTAATGCTTGTCATTAATCTCAATTTTCCAAGCTTATACTTATTAAGACTTATTCTCCACCTGTGAAAATACCACAAATAAACTGTGCAAAGTACCTGACAAATATCACTGAAATGGGTGTCTGCCAAAAAAGTCTCACTTTGATAGAATTAGTATTTATTAAAAAAACTTAAAGGTCAGAGGAGTGACCCTTTTGATGCCAGCCTGTCAACGATTCTGCAACTCAACCTATATTTTTAATAGTATACTTCTACCAACTGAGCTACAGAAATGTCTTTGGATGGTAGGGTTTTGGAGAGAGGGCATGGTGTTTAAAGTATGTATGTGGTGAGCAATTCCATGCAAATGTTACCATGAAAAATAAAGTTTATACCAAAGAAGCAAAACCCTTTTAAAGTTGTCCATTTATATATGGTCTGTATTATACTATATTAATGTAATGTAATGGAAATTAAGAATATAGTTGCAAGCAGCAATGACAGGCCAAAACACTACAGCACTTCTTTACAGTGCTTTTCAGAAAACAACGCATAGCTGTCCATGCATTTAATTCAGAAAATAACTGACGACTATATTGTAAGTGACTTACTTCCTGTCAGTTGGTGCGCTAAAACTACCACTGTGATCAGCCCACAACACCAAACATATTTCCCAAGTTTGATGTAGATCACTCAATGCATGCAGAAGTTCCTGTTCCATTTATTGCCATAAATCGATTGCCTTGCTATGGCAACACCAATCGAGATCCCAAATTTGTTCACAGTTGAGCATTTTCAACATCTTCTCTGGGTACATTTAAGAGGACTATTTAAACGCTGTTTTAAGTGACATACTTTCTTTTGCTGGTTGGTGGCGCTATGACTGTGACCCACAATAGCCACCTCTATGTCATCAGTCTTTAGAATCAAACATGCAGCTCAAGTTTAAATAAAACAACTCAATTCACCCAGCAGATATGAGCCACTTCCTGTTTCTGTTTTTTTAGTGTACTGCTTCCTCCTGCCATGGGAACATCGTTTAATATATTAAAAATATGCTGACAATCCAAAACCCTCAGAAGTAAACTTTTGCACATGCCTAAAGGCTAACCACTGTGATGTGCTTGCCAATATTCATAGCATTTTAAGCATGTTTAGCACTTCAGATACATCTATCTGAGTGTGGTTTTAAAATTTGACATATTACCATGGCAACAATATTTAAGATATCACAAATCCTTTCAAAGCATTATATCAGCCATGTCTGTACATTATTCTGACCAAGTCTGAAGTGACTTGGCTAAATGCAAGTTGACCATTTTAATTTTTTTCAAGTGACACCTTATGTTGCCAGTTTGGGGTGCTATGACCATGAATCACAATAGTTACATTAATGTCATCAACCACAACAAACATATTTGCCCAGTTTGATGTAAATCGCTCAATGCATGCTATAGATATCAGACACTGTTTCCATTTTTCATCATAATTTTATCAAGTTTGGAAAAAAAAAAAAATCACAAAATCCCTAAAAGGAGCATTTAAAAGTTCACAACATGTGCCTTTCAGAAAATCCAAAATGGTGAAGTGTTGGATGAAGCTAAGGGGTGCAAGTCATTCATGTCGACAAAATTGATGCATGTACCAAGTTACGTACAAATGCATGCAAGTATGTATAATATATGTATGCATCTTTTTGTGCCCCCTCCATACCAGTATGCGCTACCGCTACTGTACTCTGTCTTTAGTGGTTTAGCATAATATAAACAGATGTTTCAGCATATTGAAGGATTATGTGTATTGACAGTTCCCTAGACGGAACCAACATCTGATGTGTTACATTGCAACTGTGCCCCAGAATTTAACATTTGGTCTGTAAAGGTGTGAGCCAAATGGCCATACAATGAAATGATTCATACCCAGGATGGATCATGCTTCCTGCCTATTGTAAAGCCTCCAGTAGGAGGTCCTAACAGCATTTGTCTTTTGTTTGTGGGCCCTTTGTTTCCAGGTATAAGGTATGGTCACACAGACAGTACCTTGGGTTAAGATCCAGAAGGTGCCTATACTACACGACTTTCTTCATTAAACTCTTTTCCCCTGAACTTTGGTCACGCTTACTTATTTTATGTATTGGAGAAACATTGGTGAGCCACCCAAACCACTGCTTAGCCAAACACAGCAAAATCTAACAATATTGTTAATAAATACATTTTCTTAGCATTTATATTTCAAGTTTTAACTGCAAATTTTACGTCCATAACGCTGGAATTGCTCTGGTCTAGTTCTGGCAAAATGCCAGAAATCAGCAATCAAAGCACCTTTAACTTATTTTAGGACTGCACCTTACACCTTAAAATCAGACATTACCCCCCATTTTCAAAGAGCATTCAAGACTAAATACTTCCTGTATTATGGCAGAGGTTTATAGAAAATGAAACGGAGGTTCAGCCAAGGTTAGATCATTTTGAAAACCTGTTGACATATGCTATTCAATTAACATAAATTTACATGTCAGGAAAATATGACAAGCCTCATTCCCAATACTCAACCATATATGGCAACAGAGATGGGAATTTATTGACTTATCAGCAGTTCCTATTTTCCATAACGCGTAGGGCTCTATAGCACAGACAACTTGATTTATTCTAAAGATACACGTGCATGTGGCAGTGAAATTGAATCATTATGCTAGACCTTGATTCGGCTGATATAAAATGAAATAAAATCTGCTTGTGCCTGCCAAAAATCTTGATTAGGAGTCTGCCAAGGCCATCCTGAAAATAAATGGAGGGGGGTGAATGTTCACGAAGAAAAGAGCTTGCTTGCTTTACACTTCCAATTCGCATCCAATCAATAGTGAATAAATATCGGTGTTGGATATTTCATTTGGCTCCAGCCTTCACCTTAGGCTATTTGAAAGGTGTTGTAATTGGAATTCTAACCCACAGCACAAATGTTTATTGCATTTCCATGCAGCATTTGGGTCTTTTCTCAAAGCTTTACTGACATTACTTACAGTAAACACGGCCAGTTCTGCATATTGAGCATATATTTACAACCCATCTTCAATGAGAGTGTTGATCTTGTGATCATATGTAATTGTGTACCTAAAAACTACACATTTGCACCTTTTAATAATTAACATCAATTAAGTAACCCATTGAATAAGTTCTCACACTGTAAAAAAATACACACTGAAACAACGATTATTATAAAAAATCATTAAAAAATTAAAAAGCACATTTCTTATTATGATCAACTTTAAAAGTGCATGCAGATTTTACTGTGCCAATGTCTCGACTTTATGTTGTTATTTCTTTAAGTATTTAATAAATTTCCACCTGATCTAGGCAATAAACTAAAAGAAAACCTCAGGTCTCAGTGTAAAAAGTGTAATTAATGAATCCATAAATTATATTGATCCATGAAGATGAATAGAAGGATACAAGGTTATGTGGTATGACAGCTGAAATGTATAGAGCAGTAAACATTCTGTTATACTGTTTATACCACATACACATACCACATACATCTATGCAGCTATTAGCGGCCAGGCCAAATTTATGTTATATACATGTAAAAGTGGTTTAAGAAGAATTTGAAGTAACATGAAAATGCATGTACAAATGAGTCGAGGCAAGGTTGAACTGAGTCGAGGAAGGGTGAAGCTTATTAAGTGGGGGTAATACGAACCAGAGTTGTTAACACTGGCCAAAAAACACTGCAACTGGTTATAATAGGTGTTAAATACTTTTCTATAGAAGCTTCGAATGTAACTTGTCCAATCAGAATTTAGTGTCAGAATCGTGTGTTAAGCTAATGCACTGATGCAAATTTATTCAGTTGTTTTGAATAATATTAGTCATTAATTTGCAGTCATCGTATTCTAAATAAAAAATGTAGTTGCAAACAGTAATGATTGGCACTACAACACCATCACCACAAGGAGCTTTAAAACAAAAGAGGATGGGTACATGCATTGTACTCTGTTAATAATAATGAACTATTTAAAGACTATTTTAAATTACATACTTCCTGCTGCCAGTTGATGGCCCGTATGACTGACTCACAATAGCCACATGCATGTGATACACCCCACATGACCAAACATACAGCTCAAGTTTGTTTTAAATCACTCAATGCATACAGAACACTGCCTGTTTCTCTTTTTGTCAAAACTTTATTGCGGACCACTATAATGTGTGTACCATTTCATGCCATTTTAAACATGTTAAGAGACTCAATTACATCTGAATTGTTTTAAAAGTTGACGGCGACGCATTACCATGGCAACATAATGACAATGAAGTGATGCGTAAGTGGCAAATAGTGGACGTAAAGTTTGTTTAAAGTGTCACAGAACCGTACGGTAGGATTACTATGGGTGGAAGTTCCATACTTATTTTGCACTTTAGTTTATGTTTTTAGTTTATATAATTTTTAACTTTAATTTTACTTAAATATTTTAAAGAGGTGCACATATTTGTTCTTTTTTCCACTGTGTGTTATGTTACTGATTGGAGAATAGTAAGATCATTTATATTTTATCTCTTTTGTAAGTGACACATCCTGCTGCCAAGTGGTGGTGCCATATCTGTTACTCACAATAGCCACATCATTGTGATTAACCCACAACATCAAACATATTTGTTTGATGACAAGTTTGATGTAAATCACTCAATGCACGCAGAAGATATGGGACATTTCCTGTTCCCTTTTTGCCATGAATTTATTGCTCACCATGGCAACAGCATCTGTGATATAAATTTAAGAGGACTCCTAAAATATTGTAAGTGATATACTTTCCTCTGCCAGTTGGTAGTGCTATGACTGTGACTCACAACAGACACCTTTATGAAATCAGTCCCCAGGACAAAACATGCAGCTCAAATTTATAATGTAATTACTCAATTCATATAGCAGATATGAGCCAATTCCTGGTTCCGTTTCTTGCCATTAAGATATTGACAAGCGTATATGGCAACATTGTTAGAGATATTATAGACCCTAAATTTCTAAATTTAGCATCTTTAACGTCTTGGCATAATATTTGCCAAAATTGGTGACAATCCCATAATCCCCTAATAAGAGTATTTAAAAATTCAGAGCTTGGAATTGTCAGAAAATCCACATTAAATCCAAAATGGTTGACTTCCTACTGGGCGGTGCTAATGAATGTAATGGACTAATGCAATGTCCTACTACCTTCCAGCCAGCCAAAACATTGCAAATGATTCAGAATGCACTAGTACATCTGGCTCCACATCACACCCTCCCTGATTTAACTCCATTGTCTACCTGTAGTCGCTGGCATTAAATTTAAGTCGCTGGTACTAGCCTTCTGGACAGTCTCTGAAACCTCACCCTCCTGTCTCAACCCACCCCTGCAGGTATACGTCCCATCCCATCATCCTCGTTCAGTAAATGAATGACACCGATTGTGCCCTCACAACCAGGCACAAACATACCTGTTCCACATTCACTTGAATAATCTTGACTAATACTCTACTGTTTAATGATGTTGTCCAATTTTAACTACTGTTTTATGTTAACCTCTTCCTATAACTTTAAAATAACTATCTTGTGAAATACACAGTTACTGTGATATAACATTACTCATACAGTAACCTAAGATTATGGTCATACTGCACACACCCAGATGAATAGAAAAGCAGTGAAAAGCCATACCTCTTCACAGCATCTCGTTTCTGCTCATCAATGTTTTCCCACCATTTTGAGAAGTACGAAATCTCAGACCAGATCATTTTCCTTCGACTGTCCTCGTGTAACTTCACCACCATGTTGTTGAGGATGTGTTGTGTCTGGTCTCGATAGTAGTCATCAAACGTCTTCAGCCAGCCTGACAAGAACAACACACAAATTGGTATCATTTGCATCAAATGAAAATGCTTCTATTCTAAAACAAAATCTAATTAGCAGAATAATAATCAGAAGATACATTTGAGATTTAGATTTTGAGAAGTTTATAGTATATTGTATGTTTTCCTTTTCTTTTAATGACAGCATCTACTATGAACTATATTATTCTTGAATGATTTGAGAATTTCCAAAAACATCTTGCATGGTTCAATGCAAAGCAAATAAGTCTGATCTTATCTTAAATATTTTCAACTATGTTCTGATTAAAAAAAGTTTGGCTTTATTACTGGCAACTAGACTACATAAATGATGAACATAGTTAAATTAATTTTTTTGCATTTATCTCACATCTCAGTTCAGATCTATAATAAGTGGTGTAGTATCTGATATATAATGTTTACATGGCATAACTCTTTACAAAGATGCAGTGTTCTCTATCCCCCTTTTACAGCATACATGTTAAATTCCTCCTTTATTTAATACACCTATTGCAGGTCTTGAAGTTCTCTGCAACAGGTGGAACAGTTGAATCGGGTGTGTTTGATGTGTTTGTGTGTTTGGCAAATCCCAAACATGTACTGTTGTGTGCCTCCAGGAACAGGGTTGGGAAAACCTGCAATAATTAGTAATCTCTTGGCAGTTCAGTAATCACTATAGTTCTGTGTCACAGCCCTTAATCACAGGGGTTCTCTTTGTTGATTATGCTGACTAACAATAATTCACTTGAGTTCATTTTTATTTATATAGTGCTTTTTACAATATTGCATTGTTTCAAAGCAGCTTTACATATAACGAAAATAAAAACACAAAAAAACAAAAAAATTATCAAATGTACAACACAGAATACAGAATGCATTCTTTCATAAGTAAAACTAATTAGAGATACTAGGATTGTAATTGGTTTATAAATATTGAGTTAATTGAAATGATTATAGCTGCAACACATTTGGACATTTTGAATAAATGAACACGCTTTAAAAATATTGCATGCAAAGGCTCATACCTATCTCACTGGTCTATGAAAGGGTAATGTATTTAGACTGTCTACTAAAACAGTATGTACTTTTGAGACTATGCAACATTTAGTCAATTAACAAGATGACAGGTTAAGCAAGATATTCTGTGCCAGCTTACATGAAGATGACACTTAGAAAGAAGATACAATTTTATAGGGCAGGAAAAGTATTTGCAATAATACCACAAAATATCTGAACACAACATAATAAAAGAGAATGGGAGTCTTTAGGACTGTAGTTAGATCATTTTTCTAAAATCAATATTAATAATTTACAAAACCCTAAGCCAAGCTAAATGTCAGCAATCCCTGAGTAAGCAAGCAAACAGGGTCAAGAGTGGCAAGGAATGAAAATGTACAATGTACAGATGAAGAAAAAAGTTTGGGAGAAACTAGGCTCAACCAGGAGGGTCAGTTTTCCAAACTTTTTTGGTTTAAACACTGAGAGCTTAAAATACAGATATCCTTGGGTCTGATACTTTAATAAAAGTATCTTATTTCAAACTAATGTTTCAAACAAAGAGTAGTTAATATTAAATACATATACATATTCATATATACATATATATGTTATATATAGCTAGTATAAATGTTACAGGAATAAATAACAAGAATGCAATATTGCGTACTTCATGAATAACAGTTAGCTGACAACTGTACTACTGGGTGTAGACCTTAAGTAGCAACTTTTTTAAAGTGCATAAAATCAAAATTCACATTTGAGGTATGATGTTTGTAAAAGTACCATAGCTTAAAACTTCTAATTATTTTCTGTGTTGTAGGAATATAAACGTAACAAATCTATTGTTCTGTCAACAGAACAACTACACACTAGTGTTTTTCACTATTATTTTTTTATGTCATCCAGTCAGGCTACTAAAATCTTTTGCATTCTCTCACAAATTTGGTTGGTTAATTATGTTGTATGTCATTTTCGGGCATCAGGAAGCCACTATCAATATGTGAGGAATTGAAAAAGTGTTTGAATGCGCGCTCGCTTTCAACTTTCACTTTCACCGCACAAACTGTGCATCAGTGATGCTCATCCTCTCAATCATTACTCTCCTCACGTGACAAGTTAATCTCCCACAGCAAGCTTCAACATATGATAGAGATTGCATGTAGAAAGCTGATGAAGGAGATGCTATGCCCTCAACGTCGAGTGCCGTTTTCTTACCTGTGACTTCAGTTGATATTTCAGATTTAAAATCTGACTGAATTATGTTCTATATTGTTTTTACAAGTTCATATAATTTCAGTTAGAACCAAATATTTGTATTGATTATAATTTGTAAATTTTGTAAAAATTTAAAATGTGTAAAATTTAATTGTAATTTGATTATTTTATACAATTGTTGTTATTCGTGTTTTGAAAATGTTTTTGATTGATGTTCTTGATATTCTACATTACAAAAAAAGGCTCTTTTTAATTGGGTTAATTAAATTCATTTCAGGCTACAAATATCTGAATAGTGCCTGCACGAAGGGCTACCAGGGATTTTGAAATGTTGCAAGCCCTGCATCTCCTTTAAGCAAATCGACTCCTTTGTGTTACAAAGGTGACAAAGTGAGAAGCAACAGTTTATACAGAACACAACAGGCAGGAACTGTATCTCCCTTTATCAGAGGACAGAGGACCACACAATGACAGTTACCAGAAAAACTAACCTGTCCACAGAACCGGTTTTCCCACTGAAAACGTAGTTACCCAGTTTGTAGGTATAAAGGCATTAAGTGATACTAACACTATTCAGGCTAAGCTATTCTTATTAGGGATTTTTTGTATGAAGTACATTTCAAAAAGCCTTCTGTTTTTTTTCTTTTTCACTTCCTCATAATTTATCATAATTAAAAAATTTCCCCAAAAACTTTTCTGTGCCACAAAGTAAGACATTACAAACAAACACCTTGTTATTTTATATTTAAACAGCTGACACTTCATACAGAAAATGTGTAAGTAGAATGAAGCCATGCTGAAATATAATGAAGCCAAACTGACACTACCCACAAAATCCGACCCAACAGCTCAAGTTATAAATCATTACTATAAGCTTACTGTAGCGAAATGGGGTAAAGTTAGAAGACCATTTTGAACACTGATCTGTTATGTACTTTTAATCAAATAAGTTGTGGCTTACAGCTTTTAAAAAGAAAGAAAAAACTTTGAAGGAAAAACCAAAAAATTGAAGGAAACTTAAGCACAGGATGAAAACAGGACAGATCGGGTTACAAGAGACAATAATGAAATCAGATGATCATGGCAGCTTCCAGTGTTGATGCGCATGTGTGTGTGTGAAAACAGTACTTATTCAGCCCTTAAGGGTTGTGTATATAATAAGTATATAGACCTTAAGTAAGGGTAAGGCATGTTTAAACAACTTATTTTCTAGTCTGTGGACTGCCTAACTGGCTTGTCAACTAAATTGTCACCAGAAACAATTTTGGAAAAACATTTTCAATGTTGAATGATCGATATGTAGGTGATCGATATGGCAGTATAACCTATTGAATAAATGTCACTTATATCCCTAACAGCTGCATTTGTATTATTGAAAAATTAATTATGGTCGTCTATGCTAACTAAGGCCCACTGCTGGTTATTTACCATGTAAATAACAGCTGCTTGATTTCCATTGTAAGTGCATCAAAGGTCACAATACAGCATTCCACTGATGCTCTTAATACAGCATATGTAAATAATTGTGATTGTTTTTTTTTTTTACAAAGGTCTAACATTTCCTAGCATACAAACAATTCTAAGGTTAGGTTTCTTATAACATTTTTATGAGATTTTACAAAATCTCACAGGCAGGTTTGACCTTAAAATACTGAAATGTCAGAAACCATATCTAGGCATTCTGGTAGAACTGGTTTGCTCAAAGAATACCTGCACTCTTATAATCAGGTGTTCAATTAAAAATAAATTATTTAAAGGTATAATACAAAAGAGACTCTGGTGTTTCTGGAGTCATATTTCACCACAAAATCAAAAGAAAACATAAGAATCAAAGAAAAAAGCGCCTATAGATATATATACACAAGGAAGATGATGCACATTCTTGTGATTATTTAAATGTTTTGTATTGCAATATTTTTTGACATTAAGTGCATTTTTACCTCTTTTCTCATTACCAAAATGTCTATGTATGTTTCATTTTTAGTAATATAGAATATTCTCAGCAACTAGTGTGATTAAGAAATGTTTTACGCTAACGTTATATTGCAAACTGTCTGATTCTAGGCTAATCAAACATTCTTCAAATTTTTCACATTATTTAAAATATTTGGCCATTATTAATAACATTGTTTAAAATACCCATCACATTAAAAGCAGGCCTTTGTTTCTTTGTCATAAAACAGGTTGATACATAAACTGTGATCTTTACTGGCTAGAATACATATGTGGTCATGATGCCTTCCATTAACACAATCAACTGCGGTCAATGTTATGACTCACCTGGGTCATTATGAGAATGGGGCACAACAAAGACTTGGAGTGGCTCACTGACCCATTCATTCTCCTGATAAGAGATATCAAAGCCCTGTTTCCATACTCCACCATCAGGGTTATCAAAGCTGAGCAAATCATAAACATCCAACATCTACAATAAAGCAGGAAAGGACATCATTTTATCAGACTGTATGCTCATACCAAATTAAAACTATAGGACATAAGAGCTAAATTAAACCTGGAATTAAACAGAAAGATTTAACTGTTTTGACAAAGAATGTAAAATAAAGGTTGTGACACGGTACAGCAGTGTTAACCTCTTTTTTTGTAATTTTGTACAAAATTTAAATTTTAGTTGCTTTTAGGGTGCTCTTTGGAACATTTTTAAATAATGATGGGAAAACATAAATCCTAAATGTTGCCAGCTTTACACTTGTTCAGCTTTCATTTAAAAAAATAAACTAATAACTTTTCACTTAAATTGTCATACTATAAATACAAGTTTTAATTTAAAGATTTGCATTTATTTAGAATATGCAAAGTAGAAACATTGTTACTAATAGCTTCAGATTTTTATATCTTGTGTCTGTATGTCAATATTTATAGTTACCAACCGTATACATATAGTTACTAAGGAAGGAATATTATAATTAAAGTGATTGACAATGAATTTGATGACAGCAAAGACACATTAAAATGGCAGACAAAGATCACATACGTGCACATGCAAATGTATGTAAATCTATGTCATTTGTTTGCAAGGATTGTGTTTTTCTTTGAAAAGCATACCGAGTCCTAAGGAAATTTTATTGCTTAGTAATGTCGTTAAACCACACCTTAACGTATGCCACTGTGGATGTTTTTACAAAACCAGTTCTAATTTAGGATGGTTTTGAACCTGACATCTGAAAACAACATTATAGAGAAAACAAGCATTTATGTAACGCCTTATAGTTGATGAGATTTAGGCTGTGTGACAACATGAACAAGAACAATCAATCGCTTCACTTGATTCTGACACAACTTTAATGTATTTCCCCATTATACCTGCACTCCATCAGCTGCCTTGGAATACATCTGTGTTGCAAACTGGCAGTCCTCTGAATCAATGGGGAGCAGCACAGGAGAGGAAGGAAGCAGATCTGAGATCCCCTGACTGATGTTTCCTTTAGGAAACATTTTCCCATCTTTCACAGTTTCCCTCAGGTTAATCACAGAATCCCTGATGTTGGCAATAATCTCATTGTTCTCTGCGAGTAATCTTTCTAAGTGGTCTATTTTGTTCTGCAGAATACCAAGCTGGCCCTGTAAAACAAAACAAAAAAAGCTCTTGAGATAACACAGAACTTTCACATGCCTTTGATCAAGATCACGATGCTGCTGCACATTATACTACTGTAATACTTTAGATGTTTTTTAATTGCCTAGTTTAATAAATTGGTTCCCTTAAATAATAAGAATAAAGATTATACACATCTTCTAGGCTATATCCCCCTATAGTTTTCTGAAGCTAGGAGAGGCTAGCCCATCCTCCCTTCATAGCACTTCCCAAAGATACGCCTCCTCCAAAACACGAGGAAGATTGTCAAGGTTTGTGGAGGGTGCAAAACGTAGTTTGACAGGCAAGTAGGACAACTTATCATTGCATTCAAACCAACTGCAATGATTGGATGAAACGTTTATGATCCTGCACTTTCCACAAAACTTGTGTATATATTAATATATTAAGATCACTTTACTTTGTGATTTCTATCACAATTTGAGACTTCTATCACAAAGAGACTTTCAACCAGCATAAAAACTGTTTCTGGACAAAAAACTCCCCTATCCTGCTTTTAAGGTTACTGTAAGTCTTTAAATAAAATCAGTGTATAAATGCTGTCAATGAAGACTTTTCACAGAATGAAGACTACTGTCTAGTCAAAACCACAAGTGTTTTAACTACCAAGAAATCTGTTTTATGGGGTAAAGTTATACTTGATTAATTAGGGCCCAAGCACTAAAAGTGTGAAGAGCACTATTGTTTTCCTCTAGATTATTATTATTTGATTTTTCATTAGGACCAGGCATTAGGCAGTGGAACTCGGTAGCGCCCCCTGGTAAAGGGCACAACAAAATGGTGCATATTTCATACATGCATGCATCTGTACACAACTTGGTACGTGTATCGGTCTTGTCGACCCAAACAACTTTTGCACTAACACCCCTTAGCATTCCGTGAACTTTTTAATACTCCTCCTAGGGATTTCATGTGATTATCACCAAACTTGGTGAGCATCATGCCAAGACACTGAAGATTCAAAACTGTGAAGAGATTTTTGATACCTCAAATGGAGTTGCCATGGCAAGGCAGTAAAATTATGGCTAAAAATTGGAAACAGGAAGTCTCTAATATCTACAGCATGCATTGAGTGATTTACATTAAGCTTAAAAAATATGTTTATTGTGGTGGGCTGAGGACATTGATATTGCTATTGTGGGTCACGTCACAACGCCACCAACTGGCAACAGGAAGTATGTCACTTTAAAATAGCCAACTTGCATTTAACCAAGTCACTTCCGGCAAGGTCAGAATAATGTAGAGACATGGCTGATTTTTAGAGACTTTTAGAGACATGGCTGATTAGGTTTTTATATCAAAAGGATTTTCAATATCTTAACTATTGTTGCCATGACAAAGTATCAAACCTTAAAACCACATTCAAGCATATTTGAGGCACTTAACATATTTGAAATGGCATGAAATTTGGCACAAACATCATGGTGGTCAGCCATTAAGCACAGGCCAAGCTTAGACATGGGCGTGGCGGTGGTTAGTTTTGCCTACGATCACCAACTTGGTACATGTATTGTACTGATCAAGCCGGACAACTTTTTAAAATTTCATTTATTAGCTCCATCCAACAGGAAGTCGGCCATTTTGGATTGTATGTGGATTTTTTTGTCAAGTCCAGCCTCAGAATTTTTAAATACTTCTAGTGAATTTATAGAATTGTCATCAAATTTGAAAATATTATGCTAAGACATTGAAGATGCTAAATTACAAAGGGATTTAGGCACTTTAGTTGCTACCTGCCAGCACTGGAATCAAACTAGCAACCTTCTAACAACAAGCCTGACTCACTAACCAGTGCGCCACAACAGCCTCAACCAATTGGTAGCAGGCAGTTTGTCACTTACAAAAGAATTGAAACAGACTTTTAAAAGATAGTCCTCAGTTATTTTCAGAATTAAATGCATGTGACAACTATGCATAATTTTTTTGAGAAGCACCAGGTGGCGGTGGCGGGGTAGTGCTTGGGCTCGTCATCGCTGCTTCTTGCAGCTATGTTTTTACTTAGTACAAATTTGGTGTATTCAGGAGTAAACTGAATGAACTCTCATTTGCAAATTAATGCATTTTAAAGAGGCCAGAATTAGCCATTTAATGACTTTATAGAGACTTTTCAGAGTTAAAGTATATGGAATGGAATGAAACAATAATAGAGACTATAAGCACAGTTAAAGATTTTTTAAACATTTTTCTTTAATGTGTCTACTGAACCAATTAAAACTTTTTCAATTTAATGCTAATTAAATCTGCAAATGAATGCATTTTTAAAAAATCAAGCACAGAAACAGCCAAAAAAGTCCGCAGACTTCGTTTGGGTAGCGAGGGCTCTCATGACTCTTATTTCAGGTATATGTGTCAGATGGTAGTGACACTTAATATGTAGTATGATAAATCCTGTAAAGCAGCGCATTTTATTTCAAATGAAACGAATAAATATTTTTTTTCGGGGTATCGTAATATGTCTACGATGTCCAAAAATCTTAGGGGCTCACCAGGAATTCGAGTACTGCGAAAAAATGACCTTTGATATGATTGTCCACAGCTGAACTCTTACACACATCAACCAAACTATGTAAGATCGATTGGTAAAGTAGCATTGTTGTTTATTCAAAAAACATGTGGTAATATATTTGAGAAACATGAATTTCGTGCTCTGAGTTATCACAGGTTTCGTGCGACATTTTAAAAATGCAGAAATGTCTCTTGAAAACTAACTGCTTTCACAAACTACCAACATGTCTTGCATTCACATCACCATGAAGTTAATATTAAAAGACGTCTGTCTATTTTCTAGTCTTCCTTTCTATGTAACATCTGTCACATGAAACTGTACAAACGAGTACTTACGTTTTGAATTCTCTCTCCGTTTGGGTTTTTGCCATGATCTATGTGATCTAACATCAAATACAGGGAGAAAACCACTACACAGAATATGACACTGCCACAAATTGTGAACTGTCTGCTGAACCTCATTTCTCAGATGAGTGTTGTCGAAGGTCAATGCACGTTCACGTGAAAGCCAAACTTTTAAATCCTGGTAATGGTCATAAGACGAGCGAACGGTGGTCCCTTAGGTGAACAGAAGGCAAAAGTGAAAAAGACAGGTCCAAAATACACGAGGAAGTGCCACTTTTCGCCATGAAGAGTTCACAGAAGGAGACCTTCTCTCTCACAGCTGAAAAATCGCTTTATCCACTCTGAGAACGACGCGATCTGTCTTCAAAGTTTTAACGATGCGGAAGAGTTTGTGTGATTCAGCAAATTGGTGAACAGCCAAAGGAAGCCGTCGTCCCTGCCCCCTTCCTGCGCTTACTGTGTTACAGGCAAAGATGTGTGTGTGTAGCTGCGCCACCTAACGAGCGATCTTTACAGAGCTCAGGTGAGCACATGAGTGTGGCCACCACTAACTAGACTTAGTTCTACTGTAGAGCCAAATGGTTTATGTAAAACAGTAGTGGTAAATTACCTGCCAGTAATATTTATACATGTCCATTGGTATTCTTTGTTGTTATAAAGTTACTTGTTGCATGTAATTATCATGGTCCATGAATATGTTCATTAATTGTGGTTTACAAACTAATAGCCTACATCACACAACCAAATACAGCCCCTTTTGTAAGACACTGAACAAATACTTGTTTTATCTCTGCAGGTTTTTTGATACAATTGAAATTTAATTTCATTCTATACAAAGCAGTATTTACAGAACAAGAGGTTAAACAAAGTTTTTTTTAAGTTTCTGCGACTTAAAGAATAAGCTACTCAAATAGCTGATAGCTGATGATATTTTGCCCATAAATTACTCACCCTCAATGAATTTTAGGAGGATATGACTTTCTTCTTTAAGTCGAACACAATCAGAGTTATATTAAATGATATACTTGCTGTAAAATAGCAATAAATGTTTCTCATTATTTTGAGGGTCCTAAAAGCACATCCATCCATAATTACAGTAATTCATATGACATTAATTGGTGGCTGGCTAGCACCTCTGGCACCGAAGAAAACCAGAAAGAGGAAAAGGGACTCTAGGTGGACACAGACAGGCTGCTTACAAAGCGATGGGTGTCTATGGATATGAGCAAGGAAGTCTGTTTTTTTTAATCACTCACTGATATGTGTTGTGTATATATTGGATAAATTTAGGGTCCACAGATATGCATGAGGTTTATATTCAGCCATGTCTTTGTGTATGCGATATCCTGCACTATTGATAGCTTGCTGTGATTCTCAAATGTGTACTGGGTTGTTTTGACCTTGGGTGGGGAGCTCAAATGCTGCTGAGCTGCTATTATTGGTAATAAAGTGTATTTGTGATACATCTGCACTTGTTTTGTGTATTGGGTGCTCCCGCCGGACCATACAGGGTTACAATTAAAGGTGGTGGCAGTGTAAAAATAGCCCACAATAATTAAAGTTCCCTAGTGCCCCTCCGTGGTCGTTTGGGTTCATTACCTTGATGGCAGCTGTGAGATTAAATTCATCTAGCTAACAAATTGATAATCAAATGTAAAATATAGATATGATGGAGCACTTAGAACATGAACATTCTTATTAGGAGCCAACTGGTAATATTCCAAGCCCAGTGAATTGCCCTGTGTTTATGCCAGAGACATTTACAGGCAATGGCCACGATAGGTCTGATTGTTCCCAGGGATGTATTCTGTGCTCTGACAAATCAAGACTTGTGGCTTTGTGGCTAAGTCATATCCTGTGACTAATGGTGCCATGCAAGATTTAATAGCACAAAAACATTTTATTGCTCATGTTGGGATCTGTGAGCTGCGCATTCAGCTCCGTAGTGCTACACTAACCACATTAGAGGCAGCTATAAATCTGGCTACAAAACATGAGCTTATTTGAGAGTTAGAGCATAGTCAAAGTACATCTGTGGTCCTGGTGAGAAAGAAAGATGGGGGGAACATTTTTTGTATAGATTATTGTAAAGATAATTATCAGGGAGGTCTAGCCCTTTCCAAGCATTGATAATGCAATAGATAGTTTGACCCATGCAGTGGTTTTACACCTTAGACTTGGCAAGTGGTTACTGGCAGGTTGAGGTGGATCTAAACGATCACTCCAGTACTGCATTTATAACAACACAGGGGGTTATTTTAATTTAACGTCCTTCCATTTGGGCTGTCTAATAGTCCAACTACATTTCAGAGACTTAATTTTGGCAGACTTACAATGGTCTGTGTGTTTAGTGTACTTGCCACCAAGGTATAGTACCTGGGTCATGTGATTTCAGCTGACAGGGTTATGGCTGATCCTAGTGAAGTGGAGGCTGTACAAGCGTGGCCAACCCCAAAAAATCAGACTAAGGTGCAAAGTTTTTTGGGGCTTGGCATCGTAATATAGACGGTCCATGAAGGATTTTGCAGAGTTGGCTAAACCATTGCATAGGTTAACAGAGAAAGGAAGACAAATTCAGTGGGATGAGGGTTGCCAGGTTGTCTTTGAAAAACTGAAAGCTGGTCTTATTACAGCTCCCAATTCAGCGTATTCCAATCTCCAGCACCAATTTATCTTATATACTGATGCAAGTTACGTTGGGATCAGATTGTTGGCATATGTAAGTAGAGCATTGAGTAAACAAGAATGTAAATATGCCACCACCAAGAAATAGTTGTTGGCTACATTTTCCAAGTACTTGAGACATTTAGGGAAGGAGTTTTTGTTACGAACAGATCATATTTCTCTTCGTTTGTTGCATAATATCCAGGGTGTGGATTTCAATATAAGATTTTCCATCACCCAGGGAAGAACCACAGTAATGCGGATACTTTGTCTAGATTGCCCGCTTACAAGAGGGGGCACTTGCTAATTTGGCCAGCGATGGGGAAGTAGCTCCCACATCTGAGCTCTTTGTTTTAGAACAGAGGGAATCAGCAAAGTATTATGAGGCAAGTGATGGGATAGGAGATGATAATGAATTGGAAAGAGCCCAGTATACTGACCCAGATCTGAGGTTATTGGAGTAATTGAAGAAACCGAGAGGGAGTAGACAAGATATTGTGACTACCTATCCATCCCTTGGATAGGGTGCTACCCCCAATCCTAATTGGACAGCTAAAGTTTTGGGGATAATAGCATAATAGTGCACCTGCAGTAGCAGTGGATATGGTAGCTAAGTCGCTCTACAGTGCTGGGAACAGTGAAGAGCACCAGGCTAGAGCTTTAGAACATCAAAAGACTTATTTTGATTTTAAAGCTTAATATCAGTATTATTCAGTGGGGGAGCTGGTGTGGTTAAAGAATAAGGCTAGAAAGAACGGTGTGGCTTAGTGGTGGCTTTGGTTCATTACAATACGTTTGTGGAAAAAAAATACTCTCAAAATAATACTAGTTTTTACACAAACTTATCTTTTCACTTATCATATCCTTCTAGAATGAATGGAAAAATGTATGACGTTGTTGTGAAAATATCATATATAAATGCTTATCCTAACACTTTGCATAGTACTACCGTGTGTGCTTTATTCGATCCCTTCTGTTTTCCAGGTGGGCTTTAAACTGCACACGTGACTTTGCAGTTGGCTTGTAGTTGCTTAGCAGCACCAGATCGTAATACGGTCCATTGTACTCACAGTTGATTGGTGGAAGTTCGGCACGTGACTGTTAAGTTTCGTGGTGACGTTCGCAGAGAGTTCACGCACGAGACGCATCCAGGAACACAGGTACAATCCTTTAGACAACACATTCAATAAAGTAAAGCGATATGTCAGGTTTCTGCGTAAAAATTCAAGACGAAATACAGTTAAATACATAATAATACCCGTCCTAGCATGCGCAGTGCTTTCTGACAAACATAAATTAGCTTGTTAGCTGCGTTGAACTTGTATCAGGGCCCGCAGTCGATTAAAATGATCCAGTTTATCGTAATAATACCAAGATTTGTATGTTTCTGCAGATAATCATCAGTTCCGACCAGATGGTGCTTGTTTCATGCAGTGTTTTGCTTTAAGCTAACGTGACAAACGATCTTTTATGTTAGGAACCCGTAATGCGTATTGTTGTAATGTCTCTGCTGTAAACTACACAGACAACACAGCCTTGCCAATGTTGGGAAGTGATCAGTCTGTGCCAAACAACTGCTATGATATTTCGTTTGTCGATCTGATTAGCATTAATGTGATCTGGCATGGGTTAATGGTTTCCATGTCTTGGTCCTGGAATAACAAAGCGTTGCACAATTTGGATGTGTCACTTATTATTTATTAGTAAAGAGATACACGTATGCACTAATGTGTTTACTAATACAAAATTTGCAGTGGACTAGTGCAATGCAAGATGTTTTCTCCAGATACAGAAATTATTGATGTAATTACAATAAAATCTTATTTAAGTCTAAAATGTACAACAATCATGCAGAATTGACTTGTGTTAGTGTAGCATGTTTTAATGTGATGGGTGTTCTAAATGGAATTACATTTATGTTTTAAGATGAAAAAGACTTAAGTGTCTTAAGTGAGATTTAAGTGTCTTGTACAGTGGCCTTATGTCAAGTGTGCTGGTGTTTTATTTCTAAAATGACAAAATATGTATTGCTATTTTGTTATATGGTGCGGTGACATTTGTACACTTAAAGTGTGGCTTAAGCATCCAGTTACTTTCTGGGGCAACTGTATGCTCGGTTATTGCTGTTCTCTTATTAACCAGAATAACAGATTTTACAGTTACTGTCTTGTGGGTACATTCATTTCAGCATCTGTCTCTCACAGGAATGGGTCAAGAAGCAGGCAAGTCTGCATGGCCCAAACCAACAGGGGGATATCAAACAATCTCAGGTAGGAGATACGGCCGGAGGCACGCGTACATCAGCTTTCGACCCATTACAAAAAAGCAGAGATGCACATCTACTGTGGTTAGTCACGGCATTGAGAAGAACAGTTGTCAGAAGGATCAGGCAATGGGTATGTACCAACTGGTTATGAAAACCTTTAATAGAACCTGATGAAAATGTTCAGAGTTACTCCGTTTTAGCTTTACAGAGTCTGTAATCAGCAGGTGTTAAGGAATAGATTTCGACATTGTTCTGGTTCTCATGGTAAATAAACAGCTTTGTCATGTGCAAGTTTTTAGTAGAGCTGAATTATGCTTACCCAGATGTCTAGTTTATACTGAATAAGATGCTTTCGTCACCATCTGTTTTAATTTGGTGTAAAATATGATTAAAACATTTCATTGTGAGATTCATCCTTGAGTACATACGCACTCTGAAACGTCCATATGCAATAAGTGTTTTTAAATCCAATAAAGAGAAGCAATAATAATTTAAGCATTTCTCCCTCTAGCCTCAAAGAGCAGCGTTTCTTCAGTTCTTCAGACCATCATTCCAATGGCATCCTCAAATTCAGTTTGCCCCGAGTTAAATGTTATGTCAAATCAGGATGGCCACAACAGGAAACAGTCATCATTGTGCAGAATTGCAAAGGCGCCTTTAAACCATTTTAAGAGACCAAAGACTGACCAGGTTGTGCCGTATGATAACTGTCATTCTAATGTAGAAAAACGTGAACTGGCAAGAGTCTGGCCCATCACTGAGGTAAACCCCAAGAGTCCCAACAGCCCTGAAGTTCTGAGCTACATCAACATTGATGCCTATGAGCCTGACAGTAGTGGTGCTGAGGAAGAGGACTTGAGTTTAAACCCATGTCGGGCCATTCATAAGAGACTTGACCGTATGATATCCAAACTGGAAGACAGTGTAGATTCTCTTGATGATTCGCATACTGATATATTTAGAGTAATGAGTAAAGATACAGGACGTTTAGCTGAAGCAGCACCCTCTGGGTTAACAGAACTTTGTTGTGGGGAACCACATTCGCAAAGAACTGTAAAAGAAAACAAGAATGTTGGTGAGTTGTTGGTCGGTAATGACCAAGCTCTGAAATGTCATGGGGTTATGACCACCAGTGACCCTATTTCCTGTAAAAGCACAGGAAATAATAACCCAGAAGAAAGAGTACAGTCAGAGATGGTTGTGAGGCCAAAGATCTACAAACAGACCAGTGAGACTCACCTTGAAAGGAGGAACCGTTCATACAAAAAGGAAGCAAGCCATTTGTCAGAATCAACAGTCAGAAACAAGTGTGGCTTGGCACTTCCTGATTTCCTTGCACAAACAAGCCCTGAAAGTGAGTTAGATTTTGATTTTCCACCCATGGCCTTGAGTGACCTCAACTGTCTGGAAACTAAACTGGAGAATGGTAGTAACACTACAGTGGATGGGAATGACGACAAGGACAACATCTGTGAAGATCTAGAGAACATTGATAAAAAGTGTGACTTATCTGCAAAGTGTGAAAGAAGGTACAGTATGTATTATATATCAAAGTATCAGTGCATTATATTAAAATGCGTATGCAAAATAATATTCTGTTAACAGTGCTACATGTGAGTGTGTATTAAATAGAATGAACTTCTGCATCAGTGCCCAGGGTCATATTAACAACACAGTGAAAAATGCAACTTTCCAAAAATGGGGTACAAATTGGTTTTCCATTGCTTTCTTTTAAGCATTAAATCACAAACGTCATGTCTAGAGAAAGATCTCCTGAATATGTTCATATGTGCAATAAACTTACTAACATAAAATAGTAGTAAGGAAGGTAGTTTTCAGTAGTTAAAATTGTAATATAATTCTTTGTTGCTTACATACATAAGCTTAAATTGTTTAGCTTATGTTTACCTTTAAAAAGTTATTTTTATTACTAAAAAGCGATATTAGCTGTGTAAAATATTTAATATAATTTGTTATATAAATATTAAGAAAGTGCACAAATTTGTTCATTTACTGCTAATGCTTTATAAAGTTATACGCCCAGCAGGAAATGATTGAGGTGCCAAAGGTGCTGTCTGTGTGTGCTTGTTCTGCATGCTAAGGCTCTTCAACTAAGAAGATTAGCTAGACTCAAATGTGTACAAGCGTGTTCTTTGCTCTGTTTCTCTGAGCAGCAGCTCAGAATGCAGTGAGGGCGAGTGGTCTGCCTCATGGACATCCGACTCTGGGCTAGAGAAGGAACGGTGCACCAGTGAGGAAAGCTGGGAGACTCTGCCTGGCATGGATGAGCTGCCTGGAAGCAGCAGCAGCAGTCTGAAGGAAATGCCTTCTGTCAGCCTTGCTTTGGAGTAAGCGCACATCCTCTAACAACGGCTAAATACTTTAGTAATTAATCAAGTATTTAAATAACATTTTTATTAACTGCTTGTAGTTTTATTTTAATGATTTTTAATGCACATTATTACAAATAAAATTGCACAACAATCTTTATTATTTACAGATCATTTGGTGACCAGCTGCGAGTGTGTGTGTGTGTGTGTGTGTGTTACACCCACACTCCTATTCCAAACAATTTTCAGCAATCACAACTAAAGGCAGTTATTGCAATGTCATGTTAACTTAGTGTACTACATGTTAAATTAATAAAAGGAAGCATTTACTTAGCCTTAAAAAAAAGCCATTCATTTCGGCAGCCTTAAAAACTTTTTGTTCCGCTCTCTTGTGTTTGCATGTGCTGTGTCTCAGGGAGCAGACCCCTCTGGAGGAGGGTGAGATTCCCTGGCTTATGTATAATGAGGACTTGGCCACCAGTAGTGATGAAGATCCAGACAGTGTCAGTCAATTTGTGCACCCTGGTCTCTTTATTCTGGATGGCAACAATAATCTGGAAGATGATTCCAGCGTAAGCGAAGATCTGGACACCGAATGGAGGTCAACAAACCCACTAAGCAATATCAGATAATAAAAGACATCAAAATGTCCTTGACCAAGATCAAATTAGTAAATTAATTATTGCTTTGAGAAATCGAAGTATGTTTTCGGACCATTAAAGCTGAAGTAGGCAACACTGTACAATAGGGTTCCATTCATGATAGCTCATGCATTAACAATGAACAATACATTTGTACAGCATCTTTGTTAGTATTAGTTAATACAAATACAATGGTTCATTGTTCGGTCATGTTAGTTTATTGCGCAACGTTAGTAAATAGCATTATACTTATTGTACACTAATTGTAAAGTGTTACCCTAAAGTAATTGGTGCACTGCTACCTAACGTTACCAAAAATTATAAAAAAAATGTGTATAATACACTTTTAAATGAAAAAAATTGTTAGCTTTTTATTTTATATTGATAAAAGAATGGAACCATTGTAGTTCTGCATTAGCTGGAGATCTTATGAAAAGGTGCATTACTAAGCAAGAAACGTTTTGTAAAGTGCTCGTTATTCATTCTTGTTCAGGTTTCTAGATGAATTCGGTGATGGTTTTGGGATGGCTCAAGCAATCTCTTACGTGGATCATTCCCAGCTTCTCACTTACATGGCATTAGAAGAGCGTCTCGCGCAAGCTATGGAGGTGAGGGTCATCTGTCCTGCTGCATACATTTTATATTGAAATTACTACCAAACCAATGAAAGCCTGTATTTTCTTCATTAGGGTGCAGTATTGCAGTTGGTACGATCATGCAGTGTAATTAAATTAGATTTGGAGGTCATCAAGAACCTGTTTTCAAGAGAAAAATCTTTAATGAAACTGGGGCTTCTTTAATAAAAATGGGCAAGGTTGTTTGTAAATGGCCAAATTCTGATGGTATGTGACCCTTTGTGATTGAATTTAATTATTGTACATGTATGATAAAAGATGTTTTATCATTGATAATGTCTGTGTAAACAGCTCGGCTTTAACTTAAATTAAGGTTTAGTTTTTTTATTTATTATTTATTATTAATATTACATTAGACGAAAGGTAACAAAGGAATTGGATTCAGTTGATCTTTGATGTTGTGAAAGCCCAACAAAGTTCCACTGAAAAGTACGGCTTAATGTATAATTACCTTGTTTCTATCTTTATCCAGGGGAAATGAAATGTACCCGTATTTTGTTGTGTTGCAGGCAGCGCTGGCTCATCTGGAGTCTTTAGCTATAGATGTGGAGCAAGCCCATCCCCCTGCAACTGAGCAGATCATCGACTGCTTACCCCAGATCACCATGCATACAGATAACACTGGTACCAGCTGTACAAAACACACTAATTATAGTTTATTATAGCAATCGAGCAATAAGGTACGAGAGGCCGTGCTATATTGTAAATACAGTCATGGCTGAAGAGTGCTGTAACATATGACGTGGCAGATATATTCAGTATTGCTTAGTCTTAAGTTGTATACCGTATACAGTATCTAGGTGAGCAGGGTCATTCCGTATCAACTTCACCAAAGGTCCCCGGCTATTTTTCAATATTTTTTAAAATATAATTAACTTTAAAATATTTGTACAATATTTTAAAGTTTTTACAGACCAGCATAAAAAGTGATTAAAGCCAAAATATTTAAAGCCATTGACGAATAGTTACTGAGTGATCCACTAATTTGAAGAGGGGGGGTTAAAATGTCAATTTTCATCTGAAATTTGGAGCCATTTTAGCAGGGGTGAAAAATGACTCAAGAAAGAGGCCAGCATTATTTTACCGTCTGATTGGTAAATTTATTAGTGAAATCTATTCTAGCAATCCCTGTTGCATTATATGCCAATGGAGAGCGATCAAAAGAGGAAGAGAAAAGGCACTTTTCATGTTCGGTTTACATGGCTATAACCAAAGACGTTTTAGTGTTATCTTAAAGTCCTTTTAGATTTTCATTCTTAAACAACTTTTCTTTTGAGAGCTACATTTGTAGAGCCTTATATGGTACAATCCCAAAGATAAGGTGATCTAAGTATGCCTCCATAAATAAACTGTTAAGTTGGCAAAACCAAATGTGGTACTTCATTTCTTGTAAAGAAGAATGTCTGAAGACCAAATGATGTTAAACACAGAAAGTCTTTAGGTATTCACATAAAAAACATTTTCCAAAAATATAAAAGTTTTAGGAATAAAAAAAACATGGCTATTTAGCTCATGCAGTGCCTTCGTTTCAATTTTGGAGTTCAGAAATGTACAAATGAGAGCACGCTTGCACACTAATGTGCTACTTCAACTGTAAGGCATGGCTGCTTTGGGATAATACATCTGCCGTGAAATACATAAAATGGCCTCAGTTTCACCTTTATACTAAATGAGTGACTAAAATGAATCATTCGATATGTGCGTGACTAGACCAAGACGCTTGAATATTTGGTTTGATCTGGTAGGGTTTAGAATATGATGAAGACCCCCAAATGAGTCTTCTAGATGCATTTGCATTCATATGCACACAATCTCTTTGGTTTTACAGAGCAGGAACAGTGCTGTGCCATCTGCTGTTGTGAATATGTAAACGATGAGATCGCAACCCTGCTACCGTGCCGCCACATGTTTCACAAACTCTGCATCACTCTCTGGCTCAGAAAGGTAATTGTGACTTTTCCCAGAATGCTTTTACAAAAGGTGTGATTCTCAAATTGTCCTTTACATAAAACAGAAAACAGGAGTGGATCAAATGTTGATTGTCACTCTTATTCAAAACCAAACTGTGTGTGAACTGGGCTTGCATGACTACTGATTTCTGCTAGTTGACTACTTGCCAAAACAATACTCAAGTTATTTGGGTACTTCTATTTTTAAAAAAAGACAACAAAAAAAAGTAGTTCTTGTTAACAAGCGTTTTGAAATTGACAGCACAATGTTTGCAATAATTATGTTTCTTACATGTATTAGAAATTAAGAATTTCTATCACTTTTAAAAATTTTAATTTTGTAATTAACAGTAAAAATAACGTAGATTGGCATAAAACATTGTTTTACATCAAAAGACATGAATGTCAAAATATGTGCATAAATTATGCATAAATTAATAAGCCGTTTTGGCAGTTTATACAGTGTAACGTATTATAAAACATTACACTAATAAACTTTTTCAGGTCTTCAACAGTAATAACAAAAACAGATCTGTAAGCCCTTTTGTAAACAGAACTGAAAAACAAGACTGACAGTCTTATTCTATATAATATTAAGTTTATTTTCTTTATATAGCACTTATCACAATTTTACATTTTTGCAAAGTGGCTTTACAGAGTCAAGTTTTATACAAACTAGTTGATACATGAAGGAAAAAAAGGAAAAAAACTGGGAACAATATAAAATACATGATGTTATGGAATACACATCATACACTATGGTGAAATTAAATTATGAAAGGACAAAAAAAGAATTTGTCATGTAAAACTGTCCTGTAAAATGTTCACTGGCATTAATAACTGGGAAATAATATGAATTAAATAGGGATAAATGAATAGGGTTCTGTGAGTATTTGGACATGTTTTGTTGTTGTGTGATATTAGTAAAATGTCTCTTAATATGTATATGCCAGCAGTCTCCCAGTGTGTAAGCCAAAGGCGACAGTGCCAAGGAACCAAAACTCCAGTGATGTTAATGAAGAAACCAGGCTCAACAGGGGGGGCCACTTTTCCTTTGGCATATTAATAAAGCACTGCTGCAACTAGAGAGAGGAATGTTGTTGTTTATTAAAAGATTATTATAGAAGTGTCACACAATAATGAGTATGTGGCACAAACTACATGCATTGATTATGGTGTATAGGATGATGTGGTTGGAGAGTAGAGTCTGCCAGTGACTTTGGAATGCAGAGCTGCAAGCTGTTATTATGGAAGATTCCCATTGCTTCTAGTGAACAGAGGCTGTGGTCTTCATTGGGTGAAATAAGCATTAGACAGAACTGACATTAGCCAGAACAGGAGCTGGGGCTGTCATTCTCTGGTGTCCTTAGATGTTTTATCTTTGGGTAGGATAGGCTAAGCAGTCGAGTCTGCCAGTGACTTATCGATCGGAATTAAGAGCTGCAAGCTGTGATTATCTGATTTCTGTTACTTCTAGTAAATGGAGGCAAAGGTCTTTAGTGGGTGGAAAAAGCATTAGCTAGAACTGGAGCTGTCAAATGCAAAAATAAAGAGATTAGTCTTTAGCCTTAAACTGATCGAGAGGGTCTGATTTCCAAACAAGGCTGGGATAGTTATTCCAAAGTTTAAGGGCTTAGTAGGTAAAAGGACTTTGATATTGTGGGAACTATTAACAGACCAGAATTTTGAGACAATAGTGTACGCAATGGACTGTAATCTATTATTGGTTCACGAAGATACTGAGGCGCTGTAACATTTAATGCTTTATAGGTTATTAGCAAGATTTTGAAATGTATACAAAACTTGTTCTGGCAATCAGTGCAATGATGATAAAATTAGGCTGATGTGATTATATTTCTTTGAACTAGTAAACACTCTAGCTGTTGCATTTTGAACCAGCTGACACTTATTAGCCCTGCAGGACAAGCACCCAGCAATGACTTAGTAATCAGTAATCACAGTAATCTTAATACCTGAGGTTGTAAATGTGTGAATAAGCTTCTCTGGATCTGGAGCAGAAAGCATTTTGCTGCAATTTTGAAATATTTCTAAGATGGTAGAATACTGTGTGACACGTTGGAAATAGGACTTTCTAATGACATTACCATCTAACATCACACTCAGGTTCTTTATTGTAAAAAAAGACGATACAGCAGTACAATCATCTAAAGATGTGTTGTATTCTATTCTTTTAAATGTAGAGATATTAATAATGAGATTTCTAATGGGTACCTCTATCTTCTTAGCCTTTTGCAAAAGGACATCGCTGGACATCCATTTTTTGATATCATTAATATAGCCTGTAAGCCTAGATAAATTGTGTTTGTCACCAGTTTCCACAGGTTCCATAAAGTTGGGTATCATCAGCACAACAATGAAAACTGACTTTGCAATTTAACAAGCATAAACAAAACGGCTACTGTGGACAAAGGTTTACTGCCAGACAATAGTGCGCCCCTGCTCCCTCACATTAAAAGTAACAAATAGACCCACACTGGTTAAACTGTTGGCATTCATGTGTTGTTTAAAGCTATAATATGCCAGATCACTGCTATTGTGATCATTATATTAACAGTCATGCTCTGGGTAGTAGAAATGACTTCTGTATTCTGTATGCACAATAACTTGGAGGATTCATTTGTACATGCTTTGTACATGTAACTGTTAATCCATATTCTAATAATCTGTAATAAATAATCTGTCTTTTTAATGTTTACATTTTTTTTTTTTACAGTCTGGTACTTGTCCAGTGTGTCGTCATGTTTTGACCCCAGCAGTGGCTGAACCTACACCCCTAAATTCTGAACATGAAACACCACCATCCAATCACAGCGCATCTGGAGGAACATGCTAAACCCCCTCTGCCTGTCAATCAAAATATCCTGCAGAAACATCCTTGCATAATAAAGTTAACACAAAAAGATTTCCATCTGCATCGTCTTGTCAAGTAACAGGCATATAGTAGATTTGCATTTAACTTAGTGACTTGTGTGACAACTTATGGCTCAACACAGCCTAAACTTAAACTTATTTTCTAAGAAAATATGAATACATATATATTCATAGGAAGCATATTTATTCATGTTTCAATTACAATTCGTTTTTGTAAAGTCTAAACATATCTACATGTGTTTAACATTTCACATTTTATGTCAAATTAAATCGTACACATTCACTCAATAAAAGCTTCACTTGGTGTAAATAAACATCTCTTTGTCAATTCAGACTCTGAATAAATGCTCTATCAAAGCTGTTTTCCAAGATGGTTTGTACCATGAACTCCATCATTGACATTACAAATAGCGGAGATGCCTTGTAGCTTTCAGATTTAAGTGTATATAGCCAGAGTATGAATGGTAATAGCTGTAAAATGTATTTCGCTATGGTTCACATATGTATAAATCACCAAAATGATGACCAGACAATTGGTAGTTTTTACAAAGCACCTTTGGGAGCAATATCATTTCCAAAAGACTGTGCACAAGGAGCTGACAGTCTGAACTGGAAAATAGGATGTCAGAGGACTGTATGTATGGGATGGCTTTGTGCAGTTTATTGCAAACGCAATTGGCATGTATTCAGTGTCATGTTACAGTTGAGGCTGCAGCTCATATCTGTGGAGAAAACCATTAACCCTGAATAATACACAAGGAAATTACTGGCTGAGTAATCAGTGAGACAGAATTGAAATTGTAGGCAAATCACACAAATAGGGCACAATGTCCCTGTTATTTCTAAATATAAATGCACAAATCACACGAGAAAACTATTAAAGTACTATATAAAATTAACATAGATGAACAGGCACGTTTTAAATTAAATTTTAATTGGCAAAATTATTTTTAGTTATGCACATTTTGCATGCAAGCCTGTTATTGACTGTTTGTTAAAAAAAAAACTTTCCATAGTATAGTTGTGAACCCCAAAAAAATAACATCATTGAGAATACTTCTGTAGCCTGGTGTGAAGACAGTAAGTAAATAATCTCATATTTTTCCCACTTTACATTAGTTGTAAGGTTAAGTTTATTTAAATAGACATTTAAACTGCAAATCAATACTTGGTCCCTAACTAGTCGCTAAAGAGTGATATCTTATGGTAATTGTATTACAAAGCGACTTGTAATACATTTAAGGAATACATTTTATCAGTTCCCTGGGAATCAGGCCCACGACCTTTGCGCTGCTAAGGTAGTTCTCTACCAGTTGAGCTACAAGAACATGTACTCAGGTATGTACTCAGATAATCATTCAACGGAGACTTCAATCGCCTTTAATTGATTTCAAGATGCAAGTTCAGAGTCAAAAAACTTTATTGCAAGTGTACAATATTAACAATGAGCAGACATTGTTATAGTTCAATGTCCATCAGAGAGGTGTTACGACAGAACAGACACAGGTGGGGAAAAACCCTACATGAACAAAAAATTAAACTTCAAATCTGAATACCAACCATTTACCTGGTCATGTTTCCTCTTTAGGTGGGCAGTCAAACAAAATCACTATAGGCATTAGTTTGATAATCAAAAGTCCAGTGTTGCTATTCTATTCCTTTTCTTTGATCAATTCAGGATAATTTTAACCAATTCAGTATAATAATTACCTGAAACAACAGTATTATGCTGTTTTATATAACACAGAGGTGCCCAGTCCTGCTCCTGGAGGGCCAGTGTCCTGCAGAGTCCCAACACATCTGCCTTGGTTTTTAAACAGCCTTGATTAGCTGGTTTAGGTGTGATTGATAAGGGTTCAAGCTAAACTCTGCAGTGGACACTGGTCCAGGACATCCTATTAAGATATTTTTAAAGCATACTAAAGGCCACAAGTGCAATCAACAAAAGAAATAGTCTAGCAAAGGGTAGAGTTTAGGAAGTTTAAGAAGATAAACTGAACATAAATGGCAAAAATATATTTGTAAGCAATTTACAAATGGCCTAAGTTATGAACAATTTAAGAATTAATATTGCTCCAGCAATTAGTCATTTTTTCAGATGAAGTTTATATGTTCACTATGTGCAAGTCAGGCCTCTCTGAATAACACAAGTTTCTATATAATGCAAGACAAACACTGGCGTTTGCTTTAATACACAGACAGTAGGAGTTATGGTAAATGATACAAAAAGTGCAAAGAATAAAATGCTAGAATAATATTACAGTATTTCAAATAAATAAAAATAAACATACAACACACTATAGGGATAATTGCTTTGACATTAAAGGGCGAATGTCATGAGAGCTCACCAGTAATTGATGTAAGCTCATCTTTACTCAAAAAACATTAACTTTGTAACTGAACCTCCTTTGAAAATCTATAATGAGAATACATAAATCAAAACTACACTATATATTGATGTATGAATTGTCACCAGTTTTGCATGATCCATTTTAGCTGATTCATTTTTAGAGTAATGTCAATATTTTTGGAGAAGTAAAAAATTCTCTAAACATATTCCAAATGTGCAAATATTAGAGCAGTATTGATCTGTATCTTCATTACTGTTAAAGTTGTAATGGAAAGGACAATAAAGGTTGAGTCATATTCCTGAAAGACGTCCACATTCTAATATCATTAGTTTTTGCAGTGAAAAACAACATCTACAAAATTATTACATTACTGAATCTACAAAAAGTATTTACAAAATACAAAAAGGAATGCTTACTAGAGAGTAAACCTTGAAGATTATTCCATTATTCCATTCTTTGTCATGCAAATAGAACAACAAAATTGTGACTTGGAGGAAGTTGTTGGTAAGTCTGCAGTATGCTGGTACACAAAGAGTGACAAACATGCGAAACAATGGCACCTGATAAAAATGGCTGGAGAAAATGAAAAAGTCAATACAAAACAGATCTTTGTCTAGTCAATCTTGTAATACTTGCACAGGTAAATACACAACTCTTAGATCTTAAGTGTTGCTTGCAGGAAAAAAAATAACACAAGAGCAGTAACACAAATAGTAAAAGAAGTAGAACATCAGAATTCAAGACAATCGCATAGATACAAATAAATGTGCCTGTGACTGGCTTTGGTTGCTGGTTACCAAAAACACTGTTCCATAAACAGAGATTCCAACAGAACAAACCACAATCCATTTCGGACAAAGCTCGAGGTGATGTCTAATATGTCTTGTGGCATCATTAAAAAAATATATCAAAGGGACAGTTTAAACAAAACTGAAAATTCTGTTAACAAACCCTCATCTAGTTCCAAACTTGAATGGAAGAGATATTTTACAGCGTTCCAGGCTGAGTGTTTAAGCTCTGGCTACTTAGAAGCTCGAAAACTGATGTCAAAGCCGCAACATTTTGACAGGCTTTGGTCAAATCAAGTTGATCAATGACATCAAAGTTGGCGTGACGCCAAGCTGGCTCTTCACATGGCATGTTAAAATATACCTTACTGAAATTTGACAGCTACAGTGGAGCAACATTTTTGTCCCTAATCACACAAACTTAATGTGTGGATTCAGAGGAGAATGAGTGTTATGGATCACTGTTATAATGCTATTTGTCATTTTTTAAGCCTAATAGCCCCAGTCCCCATTTATTTTCTTTGTATAGAAAAACAGCTCATCCATTCTGCAAAATATCATTTGCATTCTGTCAAGAAAGAAAGTCATGTTGGTTTGGAACAACATGAGGATAAGTAAACGATTCATTGGGTGAACCAAGAACATGAATCATGAGATGTATGTGACAGTTTGAAACAAATCTGAAGACTTGGTGTAGGTTGATGATGTGTCCATGTCAAACGGTCCATAACACAATTCATGAGCAAGCAATCTGGCAAAACAGTTTGGTGTTTATGCTAAGGCCCCCTGACTGCGGTGTTTAGATTTTGTTAATAAATTGCACTTAGGTAAACCTATGCATTTGGTCTTATTGCTTAATTGCTTAATGAAATTTAATACAACAAAAGTCCTATGTATGTGATCTTATTTACAAACAAACATTTGTTTTCAGAATGGTCCTATTTTTCCACAAGTAAAACTAAATAAAATGAATTGACTATAAAACAACTGGTTTAGGACGCAAAAAAATGGTGTTACTGGGTGGACAAAGTTCAATTTCAGCATTCATTCTATAGGTTGTACTTTAATCAGAAATACTTCATGGTATACTGACTACCTATATCAGAGAATATAAATCTACTGTAGCTTAACTGTTGCTCTGTGGCTAGTTACAAAACAGGGGAAATCTGCATAATATTGACATCAGAGCAAAGCATAGACCTCTCTCCATGCTAATGGCTCAAAACAGCTGGTGCATAGGCAGTTCACACAGTAATTATGTGGCAGAGTACACTGGACACAAAGTACAATAATAGCATTTGATTTAGAGGGTGAAACATTTATGTTTCTCTTTGTAGGTTACAGATCACCTGGGTGTGAAGTGTGGGTTTGGCTTCCTGGCCATCTCTTAATTAAAGGTTATTTTTTCTTGACAGCAGCCAGTTCTTTCTGAATGTCGGCGAATTTGGGTCGATTTTCAGGCTTGTACTCCCAACATCGCTGCATGATTCTGTAGACCTCATCTGGGCATTTCTGTGGGCAGGACATTCTGTAACCTAAATTACACACAAAAGTTTCTTTAATAGAGCTGAGCTTTAGGAAAACATACTGACAGTGAATGTGTAAGAATAATTAACCCTTTCGCGCGTACGATCACACCGGTGTGATCATTCTTGGTTAGGCTCAGACGCGTACGATCACACCGGTGTGATTAGAACGTTCAGTGGTCA
>JAZGTJ010003885.1:2492-33131 GCA_036877575.1 Botia almorhae
CACTGAGTCTTTGTTTATATGCAGCACAATTGCAGGAAAGTTTGGAGGAATATGGGACCGAGGAGCCCTGGTGGCTATAAATCCATGTGACAGGCAGAAGTATGACGCATGTACTTATTATATTACATAGTTCTTAAAATTGATTCTGATTGGTCAATTGTAGCATTGTATGCTCAGGTGTTTTATATCTTTATATTTAAGTGCATGTAAAGATCATTACAACTCAAGTTTATATTTCATATCATTTTATTTGTTAAGTAATCACGTAATAAGTAAAAAATGTTCAAGTCTGCCAGACAGTATAACAAAACATAGGCTGACAGGTGATACATATAGTATTGTGTATATATCTATAGTATTAGATCATGTAAACAGCCCCACACTCTTACTGCTAATCTGTATTTAAATACATCTAATCTTCTCACTGAAGGTACACCACTCTGCTCATATCCCTTATGGACCGTGACTGCAGGTATCTGCTGGATACACTGGAATATAACCCTGAGCTGTATAAAGGTGACATGAGGGACAGATCAATGGAATCATATTGTCTGTGTTTAATGTATCTTGATCAATTCTGTTGACACGTTTAACACAGGTCCACCGTTCCTGGTCACAGAGGAGGACGTAAAAAATGGATTTGGTGAGTTTTGTTTCTCTGAAACACCTCAAATTAATTCATAAATTAACGTTTGTTCAAATGTCTGAATGCAATGTTTTACACTCGTGTTAAAACTGTATATAAACAGTTATATGTTATTGAAGCCGGTAGTTTTTAAAGATTTGTTTCTAAATGTCTTTGATTCCAGGAGGAGCGTGTGACATTGAGTTGCTTCAGTCTGTGGATGGCTTTGAGGAAAGACACAGAGCATGGGGAATAACCTCACTGACTGAGAAACTGTATCTCCTCACGCTAAAGACACAGTGATTCATCAATGATCACCATACAGACCGTAACAGCTGTGTGTGTGAAATATTTCATTCCGTACTGTATAACAGTTACAGACCTCTTATCACCCCACCTTGATTTACATTGTAAACTGATTACAAATATCCACTATAATAAAATCAAATTAAACCAGCTGAAGAAAGACAAATTGAAAAATAATTTTTCACTCAGATTTTTTATTTTATTGCACTTTTACTTGAAGCTGTCGTAGCAATATTTTAATAAATTATGGTAATTTAATTAAATTGTTGTGCTTATTTTTTGACCAGGGGCATTGAAACCTGCATCGCTTCTGACACTCAGCAGGTCTGCTCTGCATTTCTGTCTGTTTCCTGTGTGTTCAGGGTGAGAGAGAGAGAGAGACATAGTTTAATGTTTATTAATCACCTGTCTGTCTGTGGAGGAAAGAGAGCACATACAAACACACACTGTACAGTGTTAATGTGAAAGAAGTGTGATCTCTTAAAAGAAAAGCACAACGTGAGTGTGTAGCTTACATTGATTTATTAGAGCACAGAGTTACATTTGCAGTATAAAAGAGTGACCAGAGACAATAACAGCAGATGCTCATCTTGTGCCTGTGGGAAGTTTCTCCAGATCATGGACGCCGTCCTTGTCAATCAAACGGACAGTAAAAGAAGGAAGGTTCAAGATGAAACGTTTTTTGAGCTGTACAAGAAAAAGATGATGAAAGTAAGATGAGGTAAAGTTCATATCACACTTGAATGTGGACCAAGTCAAACATTATTTCTTGCATTTTTGGATGACGGTGTAAATGGCAAAGTTGACAATTCAACAATTTCCTTCATATTAAACTATTTTCTAAATCTAAAACATCACACCAACTACATAGAGGTCCAAAAATAAACTACACTTGTCTAAAATACACACTGATGTACATAAGATCTGAATGATAATGATAATGACCGTTACAACAGAAATTAGCTGCACATGTCAAATTGATTTCTTTCCAGCAGGCTGATGAAATTGATTATGAGGTTGAACAGATCGACACATGGAGAGTGTGTAGTTCATTTATCACATGACTTACCTCTTCTAAACACTTTTTCAGCAGCTCCACGGCCTCCTCACGGGTCAGATCTACAGTGAGAAGAAACACATAATTAATAAACATGTTTCATCATCCTCTCTTTGACGGATGTGGAGACTCACCTGGTCTGTAGTAGCGGTCCAGGATGGAGAGGGTGAGGAAAGCACCGTAACCATGTGCAGCAAACGGAGCTTTAGCAAGAGCTGAAAGATAGTCCATGTAGTACAAACCCGGACCATCAGTTTCATCATATCCTGCCAACAGCAGGTTTACATGATACGGAGTCTGTAAAAGAGAGAATGAGCCAGACAGAAGAGACAGTGTGTGATCCACCATCCGAGAGGTGCAGGTGACCTCCGAGACTCTGATGTCACCACTACACATTTCAAACATGAGCATCTATGACCATTATTCACCAGTTACAATGAGTCAGTTACTGTTAAATATTTTACTGATTTTACCAGTAAGAAAATGACACGGAAGAAAATGACATTTTATATTGTTTTACATAAAAAAGAGAAGTTAATTGGTTGTTTCAGGTGGAACTCTATAGTTCTGTACTGACCCGACTGCGCAGATAGTCTGCCAGGTTTTTCCTTGTGAAGTTTGCAGCAGCTGCTGGGCTGAGCTCATATCCTGATGAAGAGAAACAGATAAATCAACATCAATCTTATAAACGACAAACAACTGCCATATAAAGAGCATACACTAGAAGTTTGAGATAGAAAAACTTTTCATGTGTTTGTTACATCAAATGAAACTGACATTTTTTAGAGAATGTTGTAAGCAAATGAATGAGACATTTACAAGAATTAAATAAACGTAAAAGTAATGAATATGTTTGTAATTAAGGAATACAAACAACATATATACAGTATAGCAGTTTAACTTTCCATAGAAGAAAGAGACATAACTAATGAATACAACAACATACAGCAGTGTACTTTCATTGTAATAACAATTACACTTCAGCAGGAGTGAGGGACACTTGTGCTCACCGTTTCTCATTTTGTAAAGCTGGACATTTTTCTGAATGTATTCTGCAAACTGTACTGTGTCACCAGCTTCACCCACACACAGGAGCAACATCTTCTCACTGAGTTTGAACATCTTGTCATAATCTGTTAAAATAACAGCACAGTACAGAACACAGTCCGGTCTCTATTAGTACTAGATCTGTGTTTGACAGCTCCCTCATTAAGACACTATACAACATCACAAAGACGAGCTGCAGCGTTTTCTTCATAATCATTCACTTGTGTTTTTACGTTTTGAAATACATATATATTCGTGTAAGGAAGATGTTGAGTCTGACAGATTCATGCCTTCACTTGACACTAGCGTATCGAAAACACATGAACAAACCTGACACGTTGCTTTCAGAACAGGTTAAACTCGTAAGTTAAATTAGGTTTAATTTGCTGCGAATATACTGGTATGTAAATCAGTTCAACGCACAAACTGTGTTTTTGGTAATAAAACTAACACCTGTCCAGTGCCCATTTATTCTTAAATAAGGGAACATGTATATGCACATAGTACAGGCGTATGTAAATAATGAACTCTGTTAAATAATTAGTCTGTAACATTTCTATCGGCTTGTTTATTCTGCTGCTGGCTGACGGGTTAGACATGCTAACATGCTGCTAACTGTTATGAAGGTGATAAACTCACCGTGTTTCATCTGAATTATACTGCTGGCCGCTACATTATCTGCTGCAACCAGAACAAAATCCGGCCCTTGAATCCCGATCAAATATTCCATGCTGCGACCTGAGTAAATCAAACGCAATAGATGAACTACTGGTGCAGTTCAATCAAATATTACACAGCAAAAGCTGAGCGCAGATCAGCGGCGGCGCACTGTTTACACGTCATGAGAACGCGCGCGATCCCGTGTCACGTGACATCAGACTGTTGTACACAAGGCAAGCAAACATGTGGTCTTTAAACGTGTAGAAACCCTGTTTTTTGCATTATATAAATTCATCTGTACATTAGCACAAGGGTGAGAATGGGTTAGTTAGGGTTTATTGTATATAACGCCCCACAATTTGTGAGAAAACACTGTATTATCCCTCATCTTGCCCCAGGGTTTTGGCTGCTGACTCTGGCTGGACTTGCAGGCAGCTCCCCGGGCCGGACTGGATCAGGTGCCCTGGAGAACACACTGTCCTAAACACACACAGACAAGACAGACGCTCTCAGCCTGGAGCAGCAAGATACAGATCCCATGCTATTCAGAACAATGGAGACCACTGATTAAACTCTTATCCAACACTCTTACACTGTCACTAAAGGTCAAGATAAAACAACACCAAAGCTTTCAGAACAATAATAACAAGTACTCTTAAATAACATCTTGTTTTTCCACACTGTTGTGATGTTCAGCTGTTTACAAACTCTGCTGTGATATGCAAACGTGTGCTGCTGTTGCCCTAAGCAGCTTTTTCCAGCTGACCCCTAAATATTACCTCAATCATTGTATTTAAATATAAACATGACAAATCAGGCACAAAATAATAAATCATATTTTTATTAAGTTAAAAACTATTTTTAGGTTGTTTGAAAAAATAGTGTTTTGCTTGCTTTTTTCTCACACAAAAGTATGTATTTGATATAAGGACACACTCATAATTATTAACATAGTTTATTTGATATATTGTATTATATCTTATATTTATTTTACCCATAAACACACATGATGAATTTTGAACATTATGTAACATCAGGGCAACGTTGCAGAGATGCAAAGATTACTTTTCACATGCTATCACAATCTGTCTTTTGCTCCTGCTTGTGTCCCCCGTTGGTCTCATGATCGGTCTCAGTTTCTGTATGTTATTGAGCTGCAGTTGCACCCATGCGCAGAAGCTCTTTTCTGTGTGTGAGAATGATGTCAAAGCTGGACTGGAGCCGGTTCTGCTGATCCTGCACGTGGTTTTGTAAAGTGTGAACCCAGCGGATGACAGCCAAGCGACGGTACATGGTCAGCTGTATCTGATGTTTCTCCATCTCCTGCGCTTTGAACCTCTCTGGATCCTGCAGTGGCCAGATGGCCTCCATGACATCTGGCAGCTCGGAGCAGGGGTCCGTGTCTGAGTCTGATGAGGCGTCTAAGACTGGATCTGCTACCTCCACACTCTCCTTGCAGCTCTGTGCTTTATGATCATCTCCACGGGTCTGGTTTCTCAGAGGTTCTGTGCTTGCTTTCCCATCGTCTTCTGACGGATGACAGATTTGCTCCCAAATAGAATCGTGGGCTCCTCCTCTAGTTATATCTCCACTCTCTGTGCTGACTGGAGAACAGTTTTCTGACCTGTAGCTAAACTCAAACTCTCCATTACTGTCATCCCAGTCTATCATTCCATCCTCATCTTCCTCTTCATCCAGTAGTTCCTCTGTCTTTTCGGCCTCCTCCAGCGGCCACTCCTTTTCCTCATCCATCACTCTCCTCATCTCTTCCTCCATCTTGCCCTCCTCTGCTCCATCCGGGGGCACTCTGCCACCCGTATCGTCTCCGCTTTCAATCTCAGGCAGGGGCTCCAAAGGGCTCCAGCAAGGCAAACGGGACAAGGGCGAGAGGGTTCCAGGCCCATAGTGGTTGGTGAAAAAGGGCGGGTCACGACCCATCAGACCCAAAACTCGTGGACGCAGCTGGTTGCGATTTTCATCTCCCTTCAAGGGGTCATCATCTCTGGACAGGAAGTTAAAGTTTCCATCTTTCTCACATGTCTTGTGGGTGTTGGAATAAATTCGACTTCCAAATACGGGGTTCATGGCTTGATCTGGTTCAAGCGTTTGGGGTTTTGTTTGAGATCCACTTGCTCTTAGAAGAAAGAGGAAAGAAAGTTAGTGCATTGAAGAATCTTCACACCATTCACAGCAAAGTGACACATCGTATTATTGTATTAGATATATCATATATATAATAAATAGCAGAGACAAACAAGATGTTAGAAAGTCACTAACACACAATAAATAATATCTACATCTTAAATCCCTCAATAATAATGGTTGAAATAATGGTGGTAAAATTTCACGACATATTCTCCCATCAATTGACATGAAACAATAAGATGACCTCACAGGTACAGTTCAAGTTATAATTTCCGGAACTTGTCTGTCTTCTGCGCGGCCACGTGGTGCTGAAGAACAGCGACCGGAAATTCATGGTCGCGCGCCTCAGGCAGCAATAATAATCGCCTATAAGTAACTGAGGACAAAATCTAAAAATATTGTAGATACAAGTTAAATCTACAAGTAAATCTAAATTCCGCCTCAGTAACAGGATCCAGAAACTGCTGACTTGAATATTTAAAATGTTCACTGTCATCTCGTTTGATTCACCGGTTTGATTCGAATTGCGCAGAAGTTCCCCGTTGATCGTTTAAGTGAAATAAATGCGACACACAAACAGGATCAGTGAACATCAAACCATAAAAAACGCGTCTGTCTGAGCTCGATGCTGGATCGGCCTGTTAACCAGCATGATTTGAATCATATTTACTCATATTTAATCATATTTTTAGAATATTTAACTCTGTCTCTCAGATTTACATATCTAGCCAGTAAGATCCCAAGACCAGCGCAAGACAAACATTTATAAAGTAAAATCGACGAGTTAAAACTGCAGAAATAAAGATTGTGTTACGTAAGAGCGACGTTACAGTTCTCTCACCCCATCTCTTGATTCTGTGCCTCGGCTGAAACGCAGCGGTAAGGCGCTCGCATGCGAACGGAGCATAAACCTCGCTGCATTTTTATTCAACGCTTTGCATAAATTACTGATTGACAGAAACATCTGAGGTTCAGTTATTAGAGGGGATTGTTGTCCGTTTACATCCGCGAATGAGAAACAAGGTCCCTGTGTTTTCTCCTCCTCTCCGCTGATGCTGATCTGACTCCCTCCCTCTCTTCCTCTCTTTTCCCTGCACATCAACAGATCCCCGGCCTGCTGTCACTTACTTCCGAAACTGGGAAGAGACCTACTGGAAACCGTGATAAAGAGTGGAAAACAGTCTAAATCCTGGAAATCTCCCTCTTAAACCGCAATGATTTTAGTATAATTGACTGCTGTCATATCACTCAACCAATCAAATAAGCGTTTAAAACACTTTACAACCGGATTTATTTCTTTCATCCAGATTTTATTGCTTCAGAATTTCAAAGTATAGATAAAAAGGCATTCAATCAGACTGCATACATACAGATGACATGAAAACGCTTCATCTTACAGAAGTGATAGGATGAGAAAAACAGTTTCTATAACAACAGCTCAGCATTTTCTCTCTGTACAGCCTGCTTTATATCTGTAATGCGCCTGCAGTTTTATTGTTGTAACTTTATGACTTAGCATGAGTGAGTGTTTTGGTGCTGGAACATTAGATAAGTAAATACATTCAATCCCATGACCTCGCTGTCCAACAACATCTCCATTCAAGTGTCTCACCTTCAGGCTGTCTCTCCCATCTCTCAATAACTTATGAAAAATACATTAAAATAAAAATCTCGCCTGCAGCTCCGTCACATGGAAGATCATTTATAACTCACAATCCAGAGGAGCAAGAATGAAGATGAGACAACAGGAGTTTGAAAAAGTAATGCTAATAAAATCAGCTCTAACACTGTATCACTGCTGTATTATATTATCTGCAAAACACTGTGGAAAAACATTCAGTGTCAGAGCCCGCAGGAACTAATCCAGTGGTGCCGGTCAAACACACCAATCCACTGGCACATTCAACCAGTTACCCAGGAGCTAGACATTTGACTGGTTAAACTTAAATTAATCTGGTACAGTGTGCTGGAAACTCAAGGGTGGTCCATGTTCTCAACATAAATGATGGGAATACCGAGAAACTGAAGCTGCGACACTGAATGTGTGTCACTCAGATGCAGCCAATAACCACTTAAAATCCACTTTAATTTTCAATTTTATTAAAGCAAATTAAATTACATAACTTTGAACAAAATAAAAAACAGTGCTGAGACATTTAGTGGTAGACTGGTTATTCTAAACAATTATTTTAACACTATGACTCCATCCTGCGCAACAGTATGGCCATAGAGAGGGGAGGGGTGATTCGAAAGAGTGGGTGGGGCTTGTTAGATATGACACTGACTGTAACACTCCTGATCCGCTGCTGTTTGTGATTAAATGCGTGCTGAACACGACATCTACTGCACAACGTGCATCTGCATGTTGTTGCATTTAAAAGTCAAGCGTAATGTTCCACCTGTTTTCTGGATCCATCTGATGGGGGCCTCTTTCTCTGGTAACAGAGGTTATCTGTCAGAGATCGCTCTCAACCGGGTGATCTACAGGCTACAAATTTCACTTACAAATGAAATGTGTGCGCACACGACATTTGTCCTGGATTCAAAAACACAGCTGAGCAGACATGAGTTTAGAAAGTTTACTGTGATGATGATAATATAATAATCGTCCGCTTGATGGAGGGCTGGCTGATGGTAGTGTCGCGCATCGCTCAAACGTTCATCATTTTCCGTGTGTCAAACGTGCGCGTCCACCAACAGAAGTTGCGCGTCCTCGCGCATGCGCACTTACAAATCCCATGGCTCTGCTTTAAATCACTCCGAAGACAACGCACGCAGGCAGAATCGAGCGCTGCACGTCAACGCATCCTTCCATTTCTTAATTTAGCCACCTTAAGCTTCGAGATACCGCCCCCAATTTCAGCGTCGGTACGGAGCCGCCAGGCCGGGACAGAGACGGAGAGAGAGCCCGCGGCCATGGAAGCGCTCGGACCCGGTAAGTGCTGAAAACAAGGCGGGTGACAGCGTAGCTCGGGCCGATGCACTGACTCACCGGGGCCCGCGGTGGCGCGCTGCTTAGGCCTCGACGGACAAACGAAAACAATCAGCCGTCAGCCCGCGTGTGCTTGTCAGAACCGGCCGGATATCACGAACCTGTTGCTAATGAAATCTTACTGTGATGAGGTGATATGTGTGACATAAAGCATCGCGTGCTGCTCACTGGACGAGCGACAAACGACGCGCGGTGTTTCTGGAGCTCAGTGCGGAAGACAGGACGGTATTGTGTACTAGTGCGATTTAACCACACTTCCGTGTCGTCTCTTCGGTTTCTTAAGAATGATTTAACAGTCAGAAAAGCGAGTGTTGTACATCTCTGCGGGGATTGTTATGGTGTATTTCTGCGTCTGCAGCGCGGGGTGAACACAATCAAACGACACGTTGTGTGATCGCATGTGCGTTTGTTTACGCTTGTGATGGTGGCTGACAGGAGTTCACGCGTCATTGTCACGACAGTCCATCGTGCGTGTCGTTTTCATAGTGAGAATGAACTCTGTAACCTTTGAAAAACGCTTTACTTACTGAAACTTACTGACGCGCACAGTGATCAGTCAATACTGAGATACGGACAGTTTAATATGCGTTTCACTTTCACCTTGTTCTTAATTTAGAGATGCAAATAATGTGAACTGACTATTCAGAGATCATTCTCCAGTTTGGAGCACTAGTAGGGATTTTTTGGCAGTAAGTTTAATCAGGAAAGTGTGTGTTTTTGTGCTTCCAGCTGGCATCAGATCAGCTGTTACTGCACCAGTGCTTCTGCAAACATTTGTCCCCCTTTCCTCTTCTCTCATTAACCTCGCAGGTCTTCTGGTTGGTTAACTGTTTATTATTATTATTATTATTATTATTATTATGAAATTATCTTCGTCTGTATTCATGTCATTGTGGAGAACTCTTAAGCGATCTGTCTCTGTATAATGTTCTCTCTATTAAAGTGTTAATTAGGAAACAGCGTTAGTGTGTATGCTGTAATACAATCTGTTAAGAAATTGATTTTAAAAAGACAGAAAATGCTTTCATAAGCTGATGGCTAAAACTGTCATTAAAAAGTGTTTCCATGAATCACAGTTGATTTGTTATATTAAACATGTCATTTTCAGCTCCAGTACAACACAACTTATTGTGTTTGTTGATATGTGGCTGTGTTTTCCAGTTTATTACCTGTTTACAATCGTAATGCATAAATGATATGAGGTGATCTTTCATCATTAACACTTTGTGTAGCTGTTTTAATGACATGATGCTGTTAACAAGTGCACATTTAATCATCTAAAACAGAAGCAAATATATGACACAGTCATTGTATAAGACTGTAGTCTCCTACTGATCTAAGAACAGATGTTTTAATAGATTGCATGTGCTAGTGTCTGTATGGTAATCCAGGTAATCTGCCTGTGACATGAACTCAGTTCAGCTGTCTGTCACTTTAAACCTGTCGTGTCATTTATCTGCTGAACTTGAGATAGAACGAAACAAGTGACTCTGTAGTGACATTTGCTATGTTTGTAAATATACTTTTTATTGTGAATATTCCTGCAGTATATGTTGCTGTATATAGTGTGCAGTATGCACACTGTAGGGCATACTTAGATGACTGACTACATTTGACAAACTAGTGCAGTATGGAAGAGAACACACTACATAGATTCAGGATACAGAATTCTGTTTTTAGTGTAGTAGATTGTAAATGAAGTAATGTGAGCTGTTTTTTCTCTTGATATTTCCAATGATAAACAGAAGACAGAAAGTTGTAAGGTAGTAATTAATTCCAGACATACTCAAACTTCAAATCAGTGCTGAACCATCAGTTTCCTGTTCAACCCCAGAGAGAAAAAGTGATCTGATCACTGTTTAATCAAGAGTTACCCATAATGCAATGGGAAGCATTAGTGTACCACAGGAAGGCCAGACTCAGTAGTGAGAGTCATGAGACACTGATTGGGAACTGAAGGTAATAGCTGCTCACTCTTTGTCTGGCGTTCGTGTCTGTCACCCCAGCCTGGTGTGAAGTGTAACAGCCGAGTGGCCTAAATATAGAGCCCTCTCTGTTTCTGATGTTGAGTCTCCTCATCCATTAATGCTGTAGTTCTTCTGTATGATTAGCTCATTGAGTGCGAGGGGTTTAGATGACGGGGAGCTGTAGATAGATAGGAGTGTTATAGGGACAGGAAAGGGTTAAAAAGCCACCAATTGTTCTTCCTGTCGCGTGGTGTGTTAACTGGCGCGTGTGGATCTGTGAGGGGCCCGGACCCCTGAAACTGCTCAAACTCCTACAAAGAGCTGATGTATCATCTGTCACTGCTCGGTGCTGTCTGGAGCCAGATTGAAGCTCTTGTGCAGCATTTCATGCTTTTCCAGTGATTTAAAAAAACTGTGATGCAAATAGTAAATATAAAAATATAAAACCAAACGCAGGATGAATACTGTAATGTGATTACTGTAATTTAATTACAGTTCTTTCAGTGTAATAAATTGTTTACACAGTGAATTTATGAGAGCAGTTAAATTATCTGGATACACTAACAGATCGTTGAACTCTTTAGAATTTACAATGTAAATGTTGCCTTTTTTCTGCCTGTGCTTCATCTTTAATGAAATTAATGGGAAAATGTAGTATTTGGCATAAAGAAAATGGCAGCTATTGTGCGGCCTGTCTTCAATAGTGTTTTGTGGGGTGTTCCCCCCCCCCATACGACCCTGCTGCTGAATGAGTGCACTGGACACGCAGCTCTTTGTCTGGACAGCTTGTGAGGGGCGGGGTGAGGGCGGCACACTAATGATTGCCCGTTATTGTTCCTTCTATGTCTTTATCCATTGGCGGGTGAAAGGTCAAAGACCTCAGATGTCAAGGCGCCTTGTTAATTTGTGTCATGGTCTGAAAGCTGGGCGTTCATCATATTGTGTTTGTCATGAAGTGAAATGTCTTTTCATAGTGTAGTAGATGTCAGCTCTCAGTCAATAAGTGCAACAAAAACATTTTGTGACGGAAGGCAGAGCCTGTTCCTCTGACCGTGCTTGTTTGTTTCTCAGGCCCGCCTGCCCCTACCTCCCTCTTCCAGCCACCACGCCGGCCCGGATTGGGTACGGTGGGGAAGCCGATTCGCCTGCTGGCCAATCACTTCCAGGTGCAGATCCCCAAGATCGATGTCTACCATTATGACATAGACATCAAACCTGAGAAGAGACCTCGCAGGGTTAACAGGTGAGCAGGTTGAAGAAATCTTTTAAACAGACAAAAACAGACATGTGTATGCAGAAATGTGCACATGTGGAAATGTGTCATTGTTTGACATGACTGCAGTTTGTGAAAGTTTTAGGAAAGTTTTCAAAGTTTGTTCTGCTCTTTATTCCACAGAGAGGTGGTAGACACAATGGTAAGACATTTTAAGATGCAGATCTTCGGTGATCGACAACCTGGTTATGATGGCAAGAGGAACATGTACACAGCTCATCCGCTGCCCATAGGAAGAGACAGGGTGAGGATGGATGACACATAACACAGTACAACAGAACTGTGTATCTGTATGTGATTGGTTTCCTGTGGTTGGCCTGTGATTCAGGTGGATCTGGAGGTGACGTTGCCTGGTGAGGGAAAGGATCAGACCTTCAAGGTGTCTTTGCAATGGGTGTCAGTGGTCAGTCTGCAGATGCTTCTGGAAGCTCTGTCTGGACATCTGAACGAGGTTCCGGAGGATTCCGTACAGGCGCTGGATGTCATCACTCGCCACTTGCCCTCCATGCGGTAACCAAATGGTCCTAATTGCCCCAATTAGGGTTGCACAATTCTGGGACTTGGAAACTCTGGAAAAGTTGGAAACATTCCAAAGTTTTTCATTGATTACAAAGCTGAAATCACTCAAAGATCGCAATAGCTTGTCTGCATATGACGAAACAAGTTTGTATATGGTTTCCAGTTCATTCCTATACATTCCGATTAAGTTTTCAACTTATTTCCAGAACTTTCCATCTTAACTTTTCTTGCACATTTTTATATATATTTCATGTATCTGAAAGTATCAGTTGTGCAGTGGTTGATCTTTTGAAACAAGTGCTGGAGGAAATGATGAGAATCACAGCGCTGACGTGCACATTTCTGGGTGCAGGTACACTCCTGTAGGTCGCTCCTTCTTCTCTCCCCCGGAGGGTTACTATCACCCTCTGGGCGGTGGGAGGGAGGTGTGGTTCGGCTTCCATCAGTCTGTTCGTCCAGCCATGTGGAACATGATGCTCAATATAGACGGTATGAGGTTTGGTCTCCAGGAGTCACTTCTGCTTGTTTCTCTTTTGTGTTTTGAGATTGTGTCTGATGTTTGATTTCTCCACACTGCAGTATCAGCCACAGCCTTCTACCGAGCCCAGCCTGTCATTGAGTTCATGTGTGAGGTTCTGGACATCCAGAACATCAACGAGCAGACCAAACCCCTCACAGATTCACAGCGGGTTAAGTTCACCAAGGAGATCCGAGGTAATCCGGTTACTGTAATCAGTTTCATAATAACACTTTCCAGTCTTTTGTTGTACCACATCAGAATGCCACTTGATTCTGTGTGTTTGTGAGCAGGACTGAAGGTGGAGGTGACACACTGCGGTCAGATGAAGAGGAAGTACCGCGTGTGTAACGTCACACGCCGCCCAGCCAGCCATCAGACGTTAGTCTTCCTTGTCTCTTACATGTTAAAGCCTCACTCACTCACTCACTCACTCACTCACTCACTCACTCACTCACTCACTCACTCATTCACTCACTCACTCACTCACTCACTCACTCACAACAGTTAAAATACTTTGAGTTCTTGTGTGAGAACTGATTTTATGGCATTGTGAAGCTTGTACACTAACAGATTAACACAATTCTTACGATTGTCATTCTGTTCCTCCAGATTTCCTCTGCAGCTTGAAAATGGACAAGCCATGGAGTGCACAGTTGCCCAATATTTCAAACAGAAGTACAGCCTGCAGCTAAAATACCCCCACCTGCCCTGCCTCCAGGTGGGGCAAGAACAGAAGCACACCTATCTACCCCTTGAGGTGAGAGGGGTTATATTTTCCCAGCACTTGCATGTTCACACTAATGTACAGAACTGAATATGTGTTTAATGGCTTGACAATGACGCTGTCTCCTGTCCTGCACACAGGTCTGTAACATAGTGGCAGGACAGCGCTGTATAAAGAAGCTAACAGATAATCAGACCTCCACCATGATCAAAGCTACGGCCCGCTCAGCACCAGACCGACAGGAAGAGATCAGCAGACTGGTGAGTGTGGCAGAGGAATGTTACAGCCCAGGTTTGTTCTGTGCTTTGTGTTTGTTAGCATTATTGAAAGTGAAGACGATATAACAGGCAGCAAACAACAGGGTTGAACACACACAGCTGAACAAAACATTTTTTCAGAACGATGCCTTTAACATCATAACTGTTTTTCCAAACGGACTCCAGCCAAAAAGGTGACATCCTAGTTGCTAGGAAACAGCTGCTATGCACATGGCAAGTGTGCTTAAACTTTTGAGAGAAGCATTAAAAACTCAGTATTATAAATCATAATGTTGTGATGATGGATTGTGTGAGTGTAATGTGAGTAATTTCACAGCTCAAGCTGCTGTAAACTCTTTCAGGTGAAAAGTAACAGCATGGTGGGCGGGCCCGACCCCTACCTGAAAGAGTTCGGCATTGTGGTGCACAATGACATGACGGAGGTCACTGGGCGGGTCCTCCCAGCGCCCATGCTTCAGTATGGGGGCCGGGTGAGTACAGACACTGGGAGGGACTGTAGCCGGGTGAGTACTGGGGCTTGGGTGCAGGGTGAGTACGGGTGGCCCCATCAGTGGCATGCGTGTATGTGGGCGTGCTCGTGCGCTGCTGTGGGCTGAAGGGAATAACGATCAGACTCCACTGGTGTGTTTTAATTCATTCGTTGTAAGTCTGTCGTAACACCTCGTATAGGAAAGTTTCCTGAGGGATGATTGGACAATTGTAACAGTGCATGAATATCTCAATATATTTACCTTGAATTTATGATCACTAATCACTAATGAATCCGTGTCGATGCTCAGCTGAAGATTCCGGCTGTCTTTGTCCAAATTAATCTGCCAATCGAGTCTTGTCTTTATTCCTGTGAACACACTCTGAACACACTGTTTTCCTCCTCATCTGTTTTGCTTATGTTCAAATGAAATCTCATTAACTTGCTGGTAAAGTTCACTTGTTCACTGTCAGTAATGTAAACGGCGGACGAGGTCACTGTAGTTGATATGCTTAAATACTGGAGCTAATCTGATCATTCTGAGTCAATCATGTTCTGCTTGTGTGTCTTGTGCTTTTGAAATAACATGTAAAATCTTCAGGCTTTTATCTTTAGACATCAATCAGATGTCAGAAAACACATGACAACATTACTCATTATTAACATTATATAAAAGAGACACAGTCCCCATTAATGGTGTTGTACATATTAAAACAGCTGTTGGTCATTGAGAAGGGGAGGTGTGGTCATGCCATGTATTTGGTTTAGTCCAGCAGTCTTACATTCTGTTTATAAATCGTGCCTGTCAATCATTTTGCAATGTTGTATTGTTGTTACTGCAGGGTTCTCGGTAACTGTGACTGTGGCTCTTTTAAGTTTACAGTATCCCATCAGCCCTGAATACTGGAGCAGTTCTGTTGTTTTTAATAACTAATGTGTAGACTCCTTTATTCCTGCTTTTCTTCCTCTTAACATGGTTGTGTTATTGTGTTCATTTACTTTCTACTTTAGCTTTACACGCAACTGTAAAACTAATTTGCAATGCAGTGATAAAGTAAAAGTTTAAATTCTGCATAGCTCTTTGCAGTATATGACATCATAACTGTGCTTAACCAATGGGCCTCCAGAGATAAGTGGGGTTTGGTGGGGTGGGAGATGTTGGGTAATGAGTGTATCTCGTGATGAGACTGAAGGGCTCACTAAGAGTGTAGGGACTCTCTCCCCAGAACAAGACGGTGGCCACACCCAACCAGGGTGTCTGGGACATGAGGGGAAAGCAGTTTTACGCAGGTATCGAGATCAAGGTGTGGGCCGTGGCCTGCTTCGCCCCTCAGAAACAGTGCAGAGAAGATCTGCTCAAGTGAGTGAATCGTCATCTTTAATGTGCCTCTACGTCAGAGATCTCCAGTGAGGTCCAGTGAGGTCAGAGCTGCAGAGTTTAACTCCAACATCTGAAACAGCTCATCAATATTTTTGGGTCCAACAGAAACATGCAGTTCTGGTGTTGGAGTAGATCAGAGATCAACTCTGCAGACGGACCTCCAGGGTCGTGAACTAGAGACTCATGTAGACTGATTTAGACTGATCTAAATGATAAATGTTCATTGTGTATGTGTTAGGAGTTTTACCGACCAGCTTCGCAAGATCTCCAAAGATGCAGGGATGCCCATCCAGGGCCAGCCCTGCTTCTGCAAGTATGCCCAGGGTGCAGACAGTGTTGAGCCCATGTTCAAACATCTCAAGATGTCTTATGTGGGTCTGCAGCTGATTGTGGTCATTCTGCCTGGAAAAACACCCGTCTATGGTAACGAGATGATGTTTCACTGCTTTATGACATCAAATAACTGAAAACCTGATAATGTGGCAGTAAAAGATTGTGTACTTGGATCAATACTGTAAGTTATAGTATTGATTCTATTATAGTGACACGTGTCACATATAATCAGTAGTTAATATGTCTAGAATGGGCTTGTGTGTGTGGTGGAGGGTTGTGTGTGTGGTGGAGGGTTGTGTGTGTGGTGGAGGGTTGTGTGTGTGGTGGAGGGTTGTGTGTGTGGTGGAGGGTTGTGGGTGTGGTGGAGGGTTGTGGGTGTGGTGGAGGGTTGTGGGTGTGGTGGAGGGTTGTGGGTGTGGTGGAGGGTTGTGGGTGTGGTGGAGGGTTGTGTGTGTGGTGGAGGGTTGTGTGTGTGGTGGAGGGTTGTGTGTGTGGTGGAGGGTTGTGTGTGTGGTGGAGGGTTGTGTGTTGTGTTACTGAAGTGATGTTGTGTGTTTGTTCAGCGGAGGTGAAGCGTGTGGGAGACACTCTGCTGGGAATGGCCACTCAGTGTGTGCAGGTGAAGAACGTGGTGAAGACGTCTCCTCAGACTCTGTCCAATCTCTGCCTGAAGATCAACGCCAAACTGGGAGGCATCAACAACGTGCTGGTGCCACATCAGAGGTGGGTTCTCCATCTGGATTGATGGTGCTCACAGTCATCGTTTCTGTTTGTAGCTCCAGATGTAAATTATGAGAGTGGAGCCAAACGATACATGTGTGTAATGTTTATTTAGTCCACTCAACAAAAAAAAACTATTGTCACCTAGCAACAATCACAGGGAGATTTGAAAAGCTGCGTATTTTTATGCAAATGGACTGTGTTGTTGAACGGGGAAGGCTCAGAAGAAATGAATGAATGTTCTGACCCTCATGTGTTTGGGTGTGTGCAGACCCTCAGTGTTCCAGCAGCCCGTCATCTTCCTGGGCGCAGATGTCACTCATCCGCCCGCGGGCGATGGGAAGAAGCCGTCCATCGCAGCTGTGGTGGGGAGTATGGACGGTCACCCCAGCCGCTACTGTGCCACGGTTCGAGTGCAGACCTCGCGTCAGGACCTGTCCCAGGAGCAGCTCTTCAGCCAGGAGGTCATCCAGGACCTCACCAACATGGTGCGAGAGCTGCTGATTCAGTTCTACAAATCCACCCGCTTTAAACCCACGCGCATCATCTACTACCGTGGAGGAGTGTCTGAGGGGCAGATGAAGCAGGTGAGAGAGAAGACCGACTGTCGACTGCATGAATCAAACCTGGCTGTTAAGAGTTTTTGGTCAGATGTGTCTGTGTTACTGTGTTTGCTTGTGCAGGTCGCGTGGCCAGAGCTAATAGCCATCAGGAAAGCATGCATCAGTTTGGAGGAAGACTACAGACCGGGAATCACATACATTGTAGTGCAGAAACGGCATCACACTCGACTCTTCTGCTCTGACAAAGCTGAGCGGGTGAGATTCCAGGAGGAGTAAAGACTCAGTCTGATGTGTAATGTGTCAGTTCTCTATGTGTTTATAATTCACAGTATGATTTTTGATTTATTTGCTTAGTCGTCTTTGAAATTCGGCATAATAATCGTGTCATTTGCCTCTTTATATCAGCATGACTAGAACACTGTAATTGTTTTCTCACATGTAAAGATTTAGATTACAGTGTGTAAACATGCGGTTTCATTCCTGCAGGTGGGAAAAAGTGGGAATGTTCCAGCAGGAACGACAGTGGACAGCACCATCACACACCCCTCAGAGTTTGACTTCTACCTGTGCAGCCATGCTGGAATCCAGGTGAGTTCCACCTCCCTCTTAACTGTACATACAAACTGTCATTGACTCGGATGGAGTGACTGAGTGACTGTGTCTCCTCCTGCAGGGCACGAGCCGCCCGTCTCACTATCACGTCTTGTGGGATGACAACTGTTTCACGGCTGATGAGCTGCAGCTCTTGACCTACCAGCTGTGTCACACATATGTGCGCTGCACACGCTCTGTCTCCATCCCCGCACCAGCGTACTACGCCCGACTCGTGGCCTTCCGCGCTCGCTACCACCTAGTGGACAAAGACCACGACAGGTTAGAAGCACGTGTGTGTGTCTGCGGTTCAGCTCATGACAGGTGCTGATGATGATGATGATGATGATGAGTGTCTGTGTGGTCTGTTGTGTGCAGTGCTGAGGGCAGTCATGTGTCAGGACAGAGTAACGGCCGGGACCCTCAAGCTCTCGCTAAAGCCGTCCAGATTCACTATGACACTCAACACACCATGTACTTCGCCTGATGTCCAGCAGCAGGAGACCTGCACTCCTCTGCGCTCTCCTCTCTCTCTCTCTCTCTCTCTCTCTCTCTATCTCGCTATCTCTCTCCCTCTCATGTCTTCATCTGCAGAGAATCAATCCTGAAGCCGGCGGCTCGTCTGTCAGTGCAGTTGAATTGGGTCAGCGTCAGAAGAGCTGATCTCCACCAGCAGTCCTGCACTGAGGCCTCTGGCCTTCCATGTACACACAAGTCAGACTGAGCCATTTTCACTTTTCATTCATTTGATTTTTGAATGTCTTTTCATTTGTAATATACACTGAGTGTGAGCAAGTCTGCGCCATCGGTCAGGGCAGCTCTGGCTCTCTCATCTAAGCTGGACTCTGTCTACTTTTACCTCAAGCCGCCATTGGCTGAATCTTGTCACATGTCTTGGGTGGGGCGGGGCTTGCATGCAGTGGGAGGGGCGGGGGGTTGGCTTTAAAGAATGTTTTTTCTCCTTTCTATGATCAGATTTGGATGTTCTTCTCTCAGTCCTTTACAAACGAGGTGACCGGGGTGTATGTGTATATGTATGCCCATAACCTGCTCCCATTGTGTGTGGAAACAGTGCTTGTGTGGATGTACACATGAATCTGTGTGTGTGTGTGTGTGTGTGGATGTACACATAAAAGTGTGTGTGTGTGTGTGTTTGTGTGTGTGGATGTACACATAAAAAGTGTGTGTGTGTTTGTGTGTGTGGATGTACACATGAATGTGTGTGTGTGGATGTACACATGAATGTGTGTGTGTGTGTGTTTGTGTGTGTGGATGCAGGCCACTGACTTTAAAAGGGAAATCTAGATGCAAACTGCTGTAAATGCCTGTTTTATATGAACACACACAGATCTATACAAATATATGAACTATTTACAGCTCCATCATATTCCACATGATGATTTTAAAGGCTTTCATAAGCTGGTGGGTTTGTGTAGCAGTAGCATGACAGGTTGGGTGCATGTTTCCAGGCACATGTACAGCTTGTTGGGATGGTTGTTACAGGGTTCAAAGGTTAACAGTCATTCGTGCTAGTGTTATTGTAACCAAACTGAAAGGCTAGACATGCAACATACAGCACTGTCCACTCTTATATGCATTTATACATCAGAATCAAATTTGTAAGAGTTTAATAGAAGTTTTTTTGTGCTAAACAGTTTGTTAGGGTAAGTAATTGTTGTTCTCGTCTTTATTGTTGATAATGGTTCGTCTGCAGTCAGTTTGGTAATGAAGTGGTCCAGGAGTCATTGTGATTGTAAACCGTTTTCAGATAAATATATACAGCTTCATTTCTTGTAGCGTTTTGGCCATGGTAACAGGGGCCTTTTAGATTTGTAATGTGTTTAAAAATGATCAGCATTTGATTTTTAGCTAATTTTATACAGATAGCAGATCAGCAGTCAAAACAATGGCAGGAAAAAGAGGAGTGACAAATCAAAACTTTTGAAGGGTTCAGCAGTTATATGAATTTTACACTTAAAAGTGTGTTTTACTTCTGTGTGTATATGAACTTGAATCTATGATATAAATCTGAATTAGTGGTTTCTCTTTTTGTGTAAAAGATAGGATGCTAGCAGCAGCACTGCCGCTGGACTGAACTGAGGCGTCAGACGGTGCGGTTTGGGGGTCTCCAGCGTTCTCGCCTCGTCAGGGGTTGCTCTGCTAAAACCCTTTCGTAACAAACCATTCGTAAAACTGCAGGTTTGCTATGACTGAGTTTGAGCTCCAGTCTGTCGCTGGTGTGGATGCTGACCCCATGAGTGAGGATGTGGGCATCACATGCAATAAACGTGGATTTTAAATGCTAGCTAGAGTCATCTGCCACAGCTTCCTGACAACACCGCGTGTAGTGTGCGCGTCCTTTAAGGCAGTTGGCTAAATTATTACATGGCATTAAAGTTTCCAGTCATGATATCATTGCAAAGCAATATAACATGAAAATCAGAAGGTTTTAAAGCTGTAAGACTTTGTCGATGTGGCTTTCGGTTGGATTACCGTTTGTGTTTATTCTTGGCTTGTGTCAATCAGTGGGATTGTGCACATGGTGGAATAGCTCTTTAGCTCTGTGGAAAATCTCACATTTTAGACTGTGCTCACATGCATGCCCGAGTATTGTTATCTCTCAGATTATATTTATTATGAAACACCAGAGTTTTAATTTTTTTCTATTTGTACATCAGTACAGTGAGACTGTTTTGAGTAGCGATGTTGTCCAGACTCTTTTACAAGATTTTAAAATTCCTCCACAAATGTCAGTAAATCTGAGGTGAAACACGTGGGTGTTGAGGGGTGAAGATGTCAGTTTTTGTGGGCTCAAACCCAAGCGAGGTATTTTCTTCAGTCACAGAGCCCCTCAAACTGGCCTTCTCACCCTTCTTTCAGTACCCTGTCATCTGCTGTTTTTGTTCTCACTTTGCTCTTGGGCTCCCCAGTGTTGTGGCGCCGCCCTGGTGGCACATTTACACACGCACTTCCTCCCTGCATGTGCTGCGCCTAAGAGTTCACTGCACAATGATTACCTCTCTTTAATCTTTTTATTTTTTTAACTCTCTCTCTGGCCCAATTAAAAGAGAGCATGAGGTTTTATTCCTATTTGATATATATGGCTTTGTTATTTGACAAATGTGTGTTGTAATTGTAATTTTTTTTTTCGTTTCTGTTACTGTTGTGTAGCTTTTTCTGTGCTGTTCTGTTCTCATGTTCTGAGCTGTGTGACTTCCTTTGACCTGCTGGGGACATTCAGAACTCCTGTAGCTTCTCTCATCCCAGTGAAACCCCTGCAAGTTACTGTACTTACTTTTGCTTTGTGACATTTAAAACCTTTTTTTTAGCCTGCAGGGAATATTTGTGTTATTGTGCAAATAAATAAATAAATAGGTATTTTATGCCTATAACACATCTGTGTCCTTTTCATGCTGTAATCATGCATGTTAAAATACTTGCACATGGATTTCACTGCTATATAAAGCTGAAGAGAACTTAAACGTTTATTCTTTTAAAGGCACCAGGTGGCAATGCATGCAGAGGTTTATGAGCTTCAGTAGTTTCCTTATGACCTTTTAGTAAACATTTTGACTAATGTTGTTCTTACCAAAACAAACATGAATGTTATTTCTGGAGTCAAACTGAAGGAAGTTTTTAACACCAAATTATCGGTGGTTTCTCTTGATGACACCGCGTTCACGCTAACTCGTTCAAATGCTGTTTCCTAGTTTCACAACTTCAGCTTCTGTGTACATCGGTCTGCTGTCTGTTCTGTTCTGTTATGTCATCTCTTCTCATTTCCTGTGTCCTGTTGTCATAGTCACCGTTGCCAAGGAGAGGCAGCCACAATTAAAAGGAAATGTAAACCAGGGATCTTGTAGCTATAATATTTAATTCATTAACACAGACACTAGCGTTTCCAGGTTAAAGAGTGGGTGAGACACATGGCGCAATGACATGAAACGCACTCTAAAATAAAGCCATGTAAGCTACACGTCTGTTTCATGTTGTTTATTAAATAATTACATTTATAGTTAACAAGGCCGTAAAGAACACAACGCTATCAGTTCATCTGTAATCACGCTGTAAATTAACATGATATAAAATTGAGCGTTTTTAGGCCTCATTGTTGAGAGCCTGTAGATTGTTTTTGTGTGAATTGATCCTTTAACAGACACTCACTCCCTCCACTCTGTTTGCTGCTGTCTGGTCAGGGTGGTACTGGCTTTGGTCAGCAGTGTTTCAAAAGATGGACAGGCACACTTGAAACACCTGTATGTGTCATCAGGCTGCCCAATAGGTGATCACCGCTCTCATTACAAATAACCAATCAATGAAGGTTTTGTTACTTTTGTTTTGTCTTTGCATAAGTAGCCTGAAGCGCTGCACATTTCTTGTGTCGGCTGCTCTTGATTTCACCCTCTTCCAGAAGCTAAATGAAAGATCTCATCAGATGGGTTCTAGCTTCACAGAACACTTTTCATACAGTGTCATCAGATTAACATTTATCTTGATTGTGTCTATGTTGCCTTTGTCAGCGTGTTAATTTTGCTTGACATTTGTTTGGAAGTAATCCATCTTTGACAGCCACTGCAATCACGTTACAGTATCAAGTTTAATCTGTGTGACCTGTAAGACAATACCAGTCTGAGCAACAGAGAAATAGAGCAGATCTTTCTTCACAACGAAGAGAACAACTCCACTGAATCCAGCTTCTGCCACTAATGCTGGAACTTCAGAAGCTTCTTGTGTGAGTCGTGTGTGGATGAGCTGAGACGAGAGACAGCAGTTCTTTGGGTTCTTCAACTATTCTCTGCCTCAAAGAAAGACCAGGTGAGAGTGAAGGCAACTGCGAAACAGCGACACACTATAATGTGGCTAAACAAAGCTTTATTTGAAAAAGACAAGAACTGACAAGCTTGACAAAGATCTCAAGGATTGAGTGTTTTCTGGAGTGAACAGAGGATCTTTGGGCAAGAAGGGGTGAGTTATCTGTAGGTAAACAAACGGAGAGTGGACAGGTGTTGTGGAGGTGGTGACCTGAGGAGGGGTGTTATTCAGACAGCAGCAGTATGGCGAACACAGCAATGCAGTTGATCAGTTTTACCTGTGCTGTGACCGGCTGGGTAATGGCAATAGCTGTGACTGCCCTGCCCCAGTGGAAGGTCACGGCCTTCATAGGCACCAGCATTCTGACCTCTGAGATCGTTTGGCAGGGCATCTGGATGAACTGTATCTATCAGACCACCGGCCAGATGCAGTGTAAGACCTACGACTCCATGTTGGCCCTGCCACCCGACATCCAGGCAGCTCGGGCACTGATGTGCGTCGCCATCTTCCTGGGCTGGTTGTCCTGCACCATCTCCTGCTGTGGAATGAAGTGCACCACCTGTGCCGGAGACGATCGGAATGCCAAAGCCGGCATAGCTCTGTCCGGTGGAGTGCTCTTCATCCTGACGGGTCTGTGTGTCCTCGTGCCCGTTTCCTGGACCGCAAACGCTGTGGTGCAGGACTTCTACAACCCCAACGTTCCCCTGCAGAACAAACGAGAGCTGGGTCAGGCCATTTACCTGGGATGGGCTGCGTCCGTGATCCTTATTATCAGCGGGGCAGTACTGAGCAGCACCTGTCCGCACACTGAGGGGGGAGAGTACAGACGGGGTTACACAGGCGGTAGTTTTGTCAACTCGAGGGCTTCTGGGCCTGATGCCCCAAAGCCCATCAACACCAGCACTTTGCCTCTTAAGGAGTATGTATAGTGAGAAATAAAACAGATGTTAATGATTAACATGACACACTCCTGATGCCATAGAAGAACCCTTTTTGTCTGTAGGAGTCCATAAAGAACCTTCCAAAGAAACATCCCTAGATATTTTCCAAAGGTTCTTTGTAGGTTCTTGAGACTATATGAAGGTATGAAAGGTGGTTCTTCTATGAACCTTTGACCAAGTGGTTCTTTGAAAAACCAGATATGTTTTTTCTATGGCATCACTGTGAAGAACCTTTTAAGAACCTTAGTTTTTTATTTCTGATCGGCCATGTCATACACGTGATGTCATGCCATACACGTGATGTCATGTCATACACGTGATGTCATGTCATACACGTGATGTCATGTCATACACGTGATGTGATGTCATGCCATAAACGTGATGTCATGTCATACACGTGATGTCATGTCATACACGTGATGTCATGTCATACACGTGATGTCATGTCATACACGTGATGTCATGTCACATGTGTAAGCAGTGGCTCAATAGGGAAACACCTGCATGTAGAATTGAAGATGCAGTCAGTGAATGTTGCTGTTGTGTCATTTCTCCTTTATTTTTCTGTTCGTTTCATTTGGATTATACATACTGATCATACCATCACTGGGGCTCATGTTGCGTCTTCATTATGTGTAACTTGTTTGCTGTTATGTTTGCTTTGCGTTGTTTTAGGTGTACTTTTTAATGATGGTCTTTTGTAAGGTGCTTTAAACAGTCTTATAAGCTGCAGTGTGATTTCTGTGCTGCTAATATCACTAAATTTTGCACTGCAGGTGTTTTAAAAAAGTTTCCTGAACTTTCATTGGTTAAAAAACTCACTCCAGCGGTTCTCCCAATAGTGTCTTTGCATATTAAGCTGCGATAGGATAAAGTATTTAAACATGATAAATGACACTTCAGCTTTATATAAAACACCTTAACTTTCAAATTGAAGGCACATCTGGTCATGTGATCTGATGTAGAATGAAAGCACATTTTTCATCTCTAAACATCTTTAGAAGTTTGATTTACTTTCTAAAGTTTTTAAACAACACTGTGTTTAAGTTTATAACAGTACTGCGGTGAGTACTAGATTTATGAGAACCTCATTTAAATGAATTTGTAACATGTTAGTCAAATGAGAGTTAATGAAGTCCAGTAGTGTTGACTGTTAAAACCATCTACAGTACTGCTCAGAACAACATTCTTCTGACAAATCACAGCTCAGTGCTGTTGTCACATGACCACACTCAGTGATTGTGTACGTTTGATTGCTGTGAATTCTGTTTATTAAAAATGTGTGACTTTTAAACTGTGTGAAAACATTAAAGTGTGACTGTTCAGTAACAACAGTGAGTTTTTATGCATGTAAAGCATAAATGTACAGTAGCATACAGTAACTAACTTTTGTTTATGAGTTCATGAGTCAGTGATTCACATCAACAAAACAGATTATCAGTGTCACTTTTGTGATGGTCCTCGTGTAAAGTCAGGGGTCCGAGTTCCTCCATTACCTGCAAGATGATGTACTGCATGAATTTAGTACATGCAGGTAAATAATGGCTCTTTATTGGTTCTTTATTCCTCAGCTGTAACACTGAAACAATGTCCTGCTAATAATCTCATTTATCTGATGTGTCCATACAGAACGAGACCTGACACAGTGCATCTGAAATCAAACAGAAATAATCATGAAGATACATGTATGTAAATATGAATTAAAATCTGATGTGAGTCTGAGAGTCTGATGTGCATCATGTGACACACGTGTGTGATTTCACTTGATGTTAACAGCAGGTGTACATAGAGCTGAGGTGTTCTGATATAAAACAGACTGAAGTACCTGCAGTTCTCTCCTCTCCTGCGGGTGAGTGCAGAGACTCCCATCTCTGTGGTGCCGTTTCCACTGACATCAGATCAGTGGGGTTCAGCATCTGCAGCAGGTTTCTTCTCTGCACTAATCTAAGTGTGGAGCTGAGGAAAGATCTGAGCTGCTCAGCTAAATGCTCATCAGCTACGTAAATACTTCCAATTCATGAACTACATCATTATCAGCAGTTATGAACATGATACACAAGTGGCCTTCCACATACATACACGAATATTCTGAGCTGAGAGCAGAAAGAGAGAACGCTCTCAACCCCACTTTCCTACAGAGTTCAGCTTGAACCCTGATCAAACACGCCTGAACAAGCTAATCAGGATTACTGTAGTTGGAGTTTGATCAGGGTTGGAGCTGCAGGACGGTGGATCTCATGGGCCAGGACGGTGGATCTCATGGGCCAGGGCTGAGATCTGTTTTAGAGGATACTGGAGGCGGTAGTGCCGCTCTGCATCCTGAAGCCACTCTAGCATGTCTGCGATGGATGGACACACGGCTGATCTGCTGACACAGCACTGAACATCAAGAGCATCTGCGTTCTTCTCATAGAACCGGAACACAGCGGACACGTGCTGACTGATGGTGTTCCTCACAGTCTGAAGCGCATCCCTACCAACAAAAACAATATTATGCTGAATACATGTTTGTTTATATATGCGTTGTTTGTGTCAGTGATTATTAAACAGAACTTACATTTTCTCAGCTAACTTTCCCAGAACCGAGTCCACAGCCAGTGAGAGTTTATAATGAAGGCGCTCTTGTAATGAAGGGTAATGGGCCAGCGGTGTGTTTGCGAGCTGAACGCTTTTCAGCGCCTTCAGCTGCGCTGCGAGGTTTCCCAGAGAGGTCAACAGCGGTGAACATTCAGCTAACACACCTGCCCAGACATCCCTGTTCACTTCCAGAACCCCAAAGCATTCGTGCAGCTGCTTGTGCAACGACACCACAACTGGATTAGACATTTTCCTCAATCCTGCATTGACAACATCCCAGAAACACACTGTTCTTCATGTCATGCATTTATTTAAGCGTTCTACAACATAACTTTAATATTGAACTGCTGTCGCCATCTCATTGTAGTAGTTAATTATGTCCCAAACCACAATCAGACTATCCGATTCATAAACGCACATGTAATAACAACCGCGAGTACAGTACCAGGAACTAACTATGACATCACCCACCAATCAGCTTCTTTCTTTTTTTGCAGCCGAAGAGCAAAACGCTCTACCATTGGTCAGAGACTTTTCATCGTACAGCAATATTATTGGTCAAGAGACTGAGCGTGTTCTCAAGGCCGATATCAACGCTTTTTCTGATTGGCTGAGTGATGTAGACGGGTTAAATTTACAATGTTGTTTCCAGCAGGGCAGCTCGTGGTGAGGAGTCATTCAGATGAGACTGAATTCAAGATAAATAGAAACATGTTTTAAATCACATTCAGATTTCATCGTTTTCTAAAACATAAATCCGCCATCAGCGTTGATTGTCGTTGAGTTAAGTAATCGTTTCGTCAGGTTCATAATGACACCCAGAATACAGCGGTGGATACAGGAGACCAACACTTCATGCAGATTGCATATTTGTACTTTTTTATTTAAAGAAACCAAACCACTGTATCATTGACATTTGTGGCAACGAGTAAAGCTGTTTAAAACGTCAATCAATGTAAATTGTGATAATCGTAATTAATACCCACATTAACAATTTCAAGGAAATAATCGACAATTATGATCTCATACGGGATGTTTTTTGAGTTACAGGTGAAGTTATATAAAACTGATGTTAAGATATCTAAAAAAAGTGAAATAAAGTGGATACATTATGCACTGTTCATTTTTTAATTTACAGGATGATGTTAAACCAGAATTTGACAGTTCTTGGGTCAGGCAAAACTGTCCGTCTACACAAGTACAAACATAATAAGTGATGATGGATTTTAATTTTCATGGACGATCTTCTTTTGAGTTGAACTGGGGGGTAAGGGGGCACTGCAGTGTTTGAATGTAAATTACCCTTGTGGAGTTTTGTTTACAGTAAATGTGATATATCAGGTGAGGTTAGTTTTTTTTCTAGTTTTTAGTATTCATATTTGTAATGAAGGCCCATTTCAATTCTCTCTCTCTCAGTCCCTCCAGCTCAGCCGCAGTGTCTGGGCAATGAAGGAGAAGATGTGTGTGTCCTCCAGGATGGCTTTCGCAGTGGGTTTCCCTGCGCCGTGTCCACTGCGTGTGTCCACTCGGAGCAGCAGGGGCTGCGTCTGGCCTGGCCTGCATCCCACGCCGTACTGCAGCGTGGCTGCATACTTCAGAGTGTGCAGGGGAACCACGCGGTCGTCATGATCGGCCGTCAGCAGCAGCATTGCGGGGTACCAGGGCCTGTCTTCAGGGGCCTGAGGAAGGTTATGCAGGGGAGAGTACCTGTGGAGCAAGTGAACCCATTACACTGTGACTGTGTCTGAAACCTGGAAAACTCTAGAAAATCTGTGTCCAGAGGTGTGAATGTGTTCAATACAAATCCAATATCTGTGCAACATTCAGTCCTCAGAAGAAAAGGGACATCTGATAGAGTTATTAAAACACAATGTGTTAACTGTTTCTCTCATAAGAAATGTTCGCTTTCCTTAGAAGGTTCAGCCTTTGGTTTCAGGCACAGCGAATACAAGTCTGATGAGACTAAACGCTGTAAGAACGTAACACAAACATTAAAAATCTTATTTTTAATGTTCTGAGAACATTCCCTGACAGCTGGGATGATGAGAGATGTCTTACTTGATGAGCCATTTGAACTGTTCTGGGTCGTCTGCGCAGCCGTAGTCAGTTGTCCAGGCATGACCGATAGTGAACTTGTGAAACTTCAGCATGTCCATGACTCCGACCTCAGCCACTGCACAGCCGAACAGCTCGGGTCGCTGGTTCACACAGGCCGCTAATAAAACACACACACACATTAACACGCTCCACATTGTCCATATTACCACTTAACTAGAGCTTGACTGAACATCACCCATGATTATCACCCACACACTAACTTAGCACACTAACTAACTGTTTAACATTCGTAACTACAGTACAATGACTCAGTCCGTCTCTGCTGTATGAATAAGACAAGTGTTAAACTGTGTTGGCACATATTGATCTGAGTGTGAGTGAGACGTTGTGTTTACTCAACAGATGAGCTAACTGTGAGTAACAATACAGACAGTGCGCATCAGCAGCATGCAGCATGCTGCCTGAGACTGTCAGCTTGGTTGTGTGTTCTTCATCAGCTGGAGATGATGTTGTTTATCTGTTCTCCTCAGAGCTCTATCGTCAGGGCACGTACCCACAAGCAGACCTCCGTTGGAGGCTCCATTGATGGCGATCTGTCTGGCAGTGGTGTAGCCCTCCTGGATCAGGTGCTCAGCAGCACACTGGAAGTCATCAAAGCAGTTCTGTTTGTTCCCAAGAGTTCCCGCTGAAATGCAGACACGCTTCAGTTCAGATTTACTTCAGTTCAGTAATTTATTTCACTAATTATAAAGTGCTGATTTTAGCTGGCAAGACTTTAACATTGGATGTGTTAAATCAAGATTAAAATGTATATTTCCAGTAACTGGTTACCAGCTTCAGGGTTTAATTTTTTTGTTGCTGGTGTTTGATCTTGAGTGCAGTGAAGATCTGATGTACCTTTATGCCACGTCTGGCCATACTCTCCTCCTCCTCTGATGTTTGCTACAGCCAGAATTCCACCCAAGTGTCTTATAAAGAGCAGGTACGCAGTACTGCACACATACAAAACTGTTGTAATCTTCCTTTTTCTCTCTCTCACATACTTCAGATGCACCATAACACACACACACACACACACACACACACACACACACAGCTGGCTTTATACTGACTTGTAATATGGTTGAATAGAGTTCTCAAAACCTCCGTAACCATAGAGGAAGACTGGATGAGAGCCGTCTGTCTGGATGCCTCGAGCGTGCACAAGGAACATTGGGATCTTTGTACCATCTTTACTGGGGTAAAAAACCTGCGACACACACAGATTACACAGAGTTTCACTTACGTGTCATATAATCTTTTGTGGAGTGTTGAGAAGACCCCCAGATATCTTGTTCTTCAGGATAGTGATGTCTCACCTGAGTTGTCTGGTAGTCACTGGGCTGGAAGCCTTTTACTTCCACCTGACGGAAGACTTTGGGCTCTGGGTTGGGCTGACTCAGGTCACAGTGGTAGATAATTCCTAAAATATTAAAAATAGAGAATGAAAACATATCGGTCTGGCTGAAGCATGGAGAGTGTTTCTGTTGTGTTTGTTTACCTGGTGTGGTAAAAGATGTGAACTTGTAGAAGAAGTCGGGATGTTTCTTCTTGCAGCTGAGACCGACCACGGTGCCCACGTCTAAGGGCAGATCTCGGATCAGCTTTCCTGAGTGCAGCTCATAGAGCTGTAAGATGTCCTTCACGTCATGCACGTAATTCACCAGCAGATGGCGCTGGTTCACACACTCCACAAAGCCTGAAACAATCAGAAACACTCCGTTCAATCAGTCTGCAGTTCTCCTAAAACATGGAAATGAGCGACTGACGCTGTGTGTGTGTGTGTGTGTGTGTGTGTGTGTGTGTGTGTGTGTGTGTGTGTGTGTGTGNCGATAGTTTCAGCAACACTGATGAAAACTTCTGAGAAAATATGAGCCAGTCATGTTTCAAAAGTTGTGTGATGAAACTAGAGGTAGAAATGCTGGGAGACTGGGGCTAATGGTCACATGGGGAAGTTATGAGGTGTACATGAATCACTGGTCAGTCCAGCCTCACATTTTACTGGACATGTTTAATTTCATTCACATTTATTTGTATAGTGT
>JAZGTJ010003886.1:0-33125 GCA_036877575.1 Botia almorhae
CGTCTGTTGTGAAGTGATTTGCACGCGCGAATGACGCGAATTTTACCGCGCGAATCGCGCGAGTAAACTTAAATGTTCAAGCGTTCAACTACGCGCGAATAGCACGTTTTATTCGCGCAAGTCGCGTCCGGTGTGAACGCACCATAAGGATAACAGGATCTGGGGGTTCACTGTGTCAAAAGCAGCAGAGAGGTCAAGAAGGATTAGGACAGGTGACATGGAGTTGGCTTCTGCCTGCCATAGGCTTTCAACCACGGACAGGAGGGCAGTCTGTCGGACTGTTGGCTGTCAGGTAGGTTGTTCTGTGTGAGATAAGACGACAGCTGATTAAACACAACTTTTTCAAGGATCTTTGAGAGGAAAGGTAGGGGTGAAACTGGTCTATAGTTGCTGACCACTGAGGGGTCGAGTGTGGCTTTGAGCAGTGGGGTTACCCGAGCCTGCTTGAAGAATATGAAGAAATAAATGCTTATCTTCACAGTGTGTACTCAACCTTCACTATAACAGCAGTATTAATAGAATTTACATGAGCGCAAGAACACTTCTTTTAATTGGTTGAGAGGATAAAGGTATTGGCAAATGTTGATTATTTCAGTGGTCAAACACTGGAGAATTAACTTGTTTAATTAATAGTCACCAGAAAAGGAGCCACTATGAAGGAGAATTCATGGGGCCCAGAACCAAACTGTTAGAGTGAGCTTCCATACACCCAGCTGTAGTCGTCTTCATCACAGAGCCCAAGGCGATGTTTCTGGATGTCCCCTCCCACAGCTGCTCTGTCTGCTACTGTTTCATCACTATGATTAAAATATAGTGTTTGAAGTGGATCTGTGCGCATCAGAAGCAGGTTCAGAATATTGTGACCTCTGATGTTTTTAATTAAGAGTAGAAGGACATGACACAGACATTGGAATCATATATTCCAGGACGTTTCTGTGTGGGATTGACCTGCCCTGCTCTCTTTAGTAGCACACAATGTAACCTGCTTTTAACAGTTCTGTCCTGATCACCAAAACATTTCTCTTGACACATCATAGGTTCTTAAAGCTCATAAGACTTACAAAAGGGTTACAGAAGAACTTCTGAAGACTTCAGTCTGTATCTGCGCTCAGTCAGATGTGGTTTCTTAATGAAAGACATTTGGCAGCATTCTTGTGTGTCAGTAGTGGGCGTCCTAAAAAGATCAGGGAAGAGCACTGTGTAGAATACTTAAAGTGAGAAGATCTTTCAGGTAATGTCTGAAGATCTGTCGGAATGTCATGTGCACGTGTTCCTGCTGCCACTATGAGAAGCTTCCCACAGGGGTCTTCAGAAAAGCTTTGTGGCTTTTCACATTTTTTAAAGGCCATGTACAGTAGATGTTCCAACATGCAGCAAGTGATGCAATGAGACAAAAGCTGGATGGTTTGGTTCAAAATATGCAGTTCAGATGATTCACATTTATCAGAGGAAGTTGTATTTGCTTAGCGCTTGCTCTTTCAAATTAGAGTGGAATCAGAGTTATGTTTTACGTAAATTATATAAAAATATAAATAAACGAGAACATTGTGAGTCAGGAGAATCAGGGGAATCAACCTTCAAATGGCTTTCATGGATTAGAAGTATTTCACATTTAATAAAATTATACACGGCATTTAGACTGTATTTTATAAATTTAGTGTAGCAGCCTAAGGGTTAGCCAATACATTAGCCGTGGCCCAGAGACCTAGAAAAATACACACAATGGTCCTCTTCATAACACTGACCTTTCTCTCAGTTCTTCATCATTCTTCCACAAACCTCCCCTTTCTCTCCTTTGCTCCTGCACTGGCTGCACGGCCAGGTGTCTTTCAAAGGCACCAAAGTCCCAATGACTTGTTTTCAGTGTTGGTGTGAGGGGATAGAAGAAAGGTACAGAGGGATAATTGCTCTTTTCTTGACTAAAAAGACAGAACTGTGAGGGAAGAACTTCCCTGCTGATGGTGAAAATTACCTCACACTAATGGACAGGTCAGTATGTAGTGTGTGTGTGTTGGGCTGGGCTGGGCTGTGTGTGCTGGGCTGTAACAGGAAATACACCTTGAGTGGGACACAAGCAATTTTTCAGCAGTTTTGTCATTTACAATCCTTACACTTCCAGCAGTGTTATTACTGGACAAAAGCACATTTGCAGCATGGACGATGTGAAGAAGCACACATACTAAAAAGTATGAAAGTAGAATTTGCTCATTTTTCACGAATAATAGACTAATGTAATGACCCACCTGACAAAGTGACTCCCATTCACACACAGAATAAACTTGGTAAAGAAAAACAAAAGAAACAGTCTTTACCTGTAGTTCTGATCATCTTATTGGTTCTTGATTTGATGACCACTGTAGGACTGTTTCTCTAAACATCTGATAGTGGCAGAAAACTTGAATCCCAGTCTGTATCAGGAAACTAAAGGGTGAGATGTCATTTCCTCCTGACTTTAAAGTGCCAGTGTTGCATCTTCTGGGTATTATCATTTCCATTTAGGTCAGACAAGTGCTGTATTGGGATGGAGACATCATATCCTGATTGGTGTCTTTAAATCAATCTGACAAAAACCCCAGTGACTAAACCATTGAAGCAGCCTGCGCCCCATCTGTATCTCCACATGAGCCAAGCCAAATCCTCCAATCACATGAGAGATGGGTCATGTGGTCTGCCAAGTTCTCGAAGAAATCCTTTTTAGAGTTATGACTGCTGGTCGTCACCCTGACCTACTTTTCCTTCCACACCGAATATCTTCTCTAATGATTGAAACATTCAGACACATTGTGTCATTCAGACACAGAGCTGTGGAGGACAGGTGGAGGTGTGACTGCATGTATTCTGTTCTCTTCAGAGAACTGTTATGTATTGAGTGATGAGACAAACACAGGCTAGATGCTTATATTTGGAATTTTAGTGATGTGCATGTCTCTCTCTCTCTCTCTCTCTCTGTCTCAGTATTACGGTTGCCATGAAGGGACAGCCTCGCTGGGCGCTGCTGGATAATGCACAGGTGTACTACACAGGAGCAGCTCTCATGGCTTTGGGTTCTTTGTTTGTTATCAGCAGTTTCCTGGCTTTGGGTTTCACTGGCACCTTCCTGGGTAAATGCAGCACTCTGTTCATTTATACAGCTGTATCACGTCCACTTCTGCTCTGCACTGGCCATAAAATAAATGAAAGATCTCACCCAGAAATATTAAAGATTTCACCGTTTTAGTTTCACCAAATCATAAATGGTCACAACTTCTAGAGGCTCTGATCATTCCTGAGCTACCTGAATACTAGCAGCTGTGATTACAGTAAACAGCAGCTGAGAGCTTTAGGCGATGAATAAATGGATCAGAGATTAAGCAGTTATGAACGTAATGTCATATCACCACTGAAAACAGCAGGAAAGCAGGTATCATGTGTATCAGCAATGTAATATAGACATACGTGTGTGTGTTTGGATTCATGTTTGATGCAGGTTAGTTGCCATGACAGCTTCAACAAGGAAAAAATCCATCCATCCCTCCATCATGGTCTCTTTCGTTCGTATAATTGAACTAAATAACGCTGAGCAACAGAGTTTGTTCATTAGTGTACATTTGATTCAGGTATCACATCTGTTGTGATAAGACTGTTTTGGTTTACCTGACAGTTCTTTTGACTGTTACCTGGATGTAATAATTCTAATCCAGCACATGTCTGTTCTGGGAGGCAGGACTTTCTAACACTGTGTTTTGTCTTCACACCTCTGAGCCTGACCTGTACTGACCATGCTGTGCCTTTAGTTTTGTTCATGAGAAGCACGGTTAGGTATCTGACAGCTGTGTATCTGACACCTGTATCTGACCAATAGAAAGTGAGCATCACACATATAACTCATAGCAGAGAGCTCATAAGTAGGTCATGCCAGCAGCATGTCACATTAGCTTTAACTAAAGATATTACTGTGGCCCTTTTTGATTCTGTTTAGACTTTTACCTCCACAGGGACATATAAAGGGCCCATTGTACCCTAGATTTTAAAAATTACTTTGTTTAAAGTGCCTTTTATAAAGTTTATTTGAAAGGTTAGTACAATATGTACAAACAGTTCTGTTCAGTCCCTCCAAATACAGAATGTTACTTTTGAAAGTCATCAGTCAAGATAGATGCTGTTTGGCCACATATCTGTGTAGTTATACTGTGGCCCTTAAGCCACATCAGTTAAACAAACAAACAAGCAGCAATAAATGAAAACAAACAGACCTGTTGCTTTATTTTCTGTGCAGTGGGGTTAGTATTGCTTTGAACTTGTGAATGAATCACACAGGTGAGCAATGAATTCTCCTCCACTCTGCACCACGCTGAGCAGTCGGAGGGCTTCTCAGTATAGAAGCTTATATAACCTGAGATCAATTCAAGCCCTGACATAAAACAACCGCTAGAAGCTTGAACAACCAGGTGCGTGTTACTGTCAGACCTTTGTCCTAAACTGGGTCAGAGAGAAGCAGGGATAACACCCAGATATTACATAGCCCCTGTGACATAGTGTGTTCTACTTATTTTGTGAGCAGGTGCAGGTTTTTTAGAACTAGACCACAAAATAAATAAAACAGGCCTTTTGTATTAAATAACCTGAAAGGAGCAACAGTTCATGAAGAGAGCAAGTGCACATCGTTGTAGTTCGCATCATATTTGAGGTATACGAACAATATATTCAGAGTAGTTTTGCTGGTGATGTAGAATGAAGGAAAACTATTAATGATTAATTTAAAAAAACTATTAATTAATTGAAATGATGAGTTTTTTATTTGGCCTGTAAGTTTGAATAATTAAAAAAACTGTTTAATTGCTTAAAAACTCTGATTTACAGTTTTTAGAGTTTCAGTAGGTTAATCCAGCTGTTGTCATACGTCATCATAAATTGAATTGCTTAAAGACGGGGTGATCAGATCTGTAGTACCTGGACATGTTTCTGCAGAGTTAAATCCTGCAGTAAATCTACTGGCAGTGTTGAAGGCTGTTTGAGTCTATAAAGAGAAGCAGAGTACAGTCACAGGAGTGTCATGTGATGCTAACGCCTGCTACACATCTTAAAATGTACAAAATGTACGTGGATGCATAAAATGGAAAAGTATAAGACAATAATTACAAGTCTTGACGAGTATGAGTTGAGAATGTTCAGGAGTGAGTGTGAATGTGTTTGAAGGTGCTGTTCTTTCTTTAAACAGGCGACTATTTTGGCATCCTGATGGATCAGAAGGTAACTGGATTTCCTTTTAATGTGATGGACAACCCTATGTACTGGGGCAGCACTGCTAACTATCTGGGCCTGTCTTTAATGTGAGTCTGCACTCATGTTCTGCTTAACCCAATTCATTCACATACTGATGAGACTAGTGAAAATGCTTCTGTTCCGCCATTTAAAATGATTGTTTATTAAAAATCATATTATTATCTTAAAAATACAAATGAAATCTGACATTTTGTACAAAGGAGTCAAACTTTGTCGATGTTTCTTACTTTTTTTATTCTAAAATTGTTTATTTCCGGGTTTCATTTAGATTTTGAGTCCCACAATTTCAATGTAATCTCAGACTTTTGGACTCCAGTGTATACCTAAGAGTTACTGTATGACACACACTGCACAGTAATACACTCCCAGACACAAATATCTCCACACATTTGTTTTAGAGTCTCTCTGAGGTGCTGTTTGTGGGGACACATGCACTCCCCTGCTGTTTATGACTGTCTTAACTATGAGCTCATTAATAAATTGCTCTCTGGTCCCAGAATCCCCAGTTCACCCATTTTCATCCCTCTGTGTCCCGTCAAGCGTTGTTAACTGTTAATATTAGGAGAGAGATGAGACGCGCGGTTGTTGTTTTACACTGTGAGTAGATTTCTCAGGGGCAATATGCTGCTATTTCTGAATATAACACGTGAGTGTGATGTCTCACATGTTGAGAATCCTCTTTATTAGCAATGCAAGAGTCTCCCGCTGAGAAAGAAATGTGAGTAATCTGAAAGTGACTTTGATGCATAATGCAAGAAAACGGGTCTGTTTAACACCGAAACTATTTACGTAACTGTGACGCCATAGAGAACAATGCTGGAGCCTGAGGCCTAAACTATGTGTTGATTTATTTATTTTGTTGTGAAGAGCTTTCAGACAGCCTTCCTTAACAGACTTGAAAAATAGTTGGAGTGGGTCTGCATTTGGTCACCTTGACAACAGTGACCAGGCTGCTGATGACTGGCGTGTTTTGTTGCTAGGCAGCCACTGATGGAGTAAGTGGCCCACGTTCTCCTAAACTATAAACCTCTTTACTGTTTCGCCAGTCTGTCTCTGTGTGTGTGTGTGTGTGTGTGTGTGTGTGTCTTTCTCTCTCTTCTGTTGGGTTCCTAAATGGATCAACAGTCTGCTATGGTCTCTACCCGTGTGCGTCAGACACCCAGGAGAGGAAAGGGGCTGATTGCTAACCTTGTGTTGAGTGAGACTAACACGTGTAGTTCATTCACCCCCTCACACCTGTGCCAGAAATCTGAGAGCATGTGTGCCAACATGAATATTTCTGCCTGTTACTGTTTTCTGAAAAAAAACAGTACAGCTGAACGTTTGACATTCAAGTCAATGTTTCACTCAGGTAAATACAAAAACATTTAAACACACGCATTTGAAAAAAAATCTCCTGGTGGTCAAAAGGGAAAAGCTGTTATGATGGCTGTTTCTAACCCACGTCAACACACCTGCGCAGGGCACAGTCTCACTGTTAATGTGTTTGCAAGCCTCCTTACATGTCTTTGAAGCACTTGTGCTCAGGATGAACTGTGTATGCAGTCCACAAACTCACCACACATTCATTACACCTCTAATGCTGTTCCTCCACGCAGAGGTTTCACCACCGCACTTCTGTGTGTACAGTTCTCCTCTTCACTCTGTACACATTAAGCAGTTTATCACAAGACTGAGCACTGGATGCACACGCACACAGTTCTTTCCACATCTCTTTCTAACCAGCTACTTGATTTGCTCCTGAGAGAAATTACTGAGAGAAATGTTGTGGAGGTTTTTATACTCAAGTATGTTGTCTTCTCAAGGTAAATAGTCTATTGCAGTAATACATTAAAATTATTTAGGTCTGATAGTTAGAAAAAAATTAAGAATTGAAATTGGGAAAATATATGTCTATATATGTCTGTATACGTCTGTATCTAAATCCCAAACTATTATATGTGGTTTTATGGTTGAACTTGTTTGTGTATTATGTCATTACAATATGGTTTGGATCTTTGTAGTGATTGTTCAGATCTTGAGTTGTGCTCCCCAAACAAATGAGGCCATTTTACAGAGTAGCATGTGCTTTCGTTTGCTCCTGTCAGATTCTACAAAATGAGGCACAAATTGGAAATGAGATGCTTTCAGACATCTTGGGTTGAGGACAGAAAATGCAGGACATTGACTCTTTGTAATGTTTAGAGTTTATATAACAGAGCTTGTACAGTACCAAGAAGTTCAAAAAGTCACTTCCAAAGCAAAGTCACATTTGGGTTGGTTGTAATATCTAACGTTATGTTGCATTATTTAATTTTAGTTTAATACATACCATGTACAGTGAAGACTGTACATGGTCAGCCTAAAGATTGTATTTGTTAAGCAAAACCCATTGTCTGGCGTGAACACAATGTCCTGTGTCCTCACTCTTAAACTAAAGGTGCTTTACAATGTCATAGAAGAACCATTTTTGGCTGTATGGTTCCATAAAGAACCGTAAACATCCATAGAACCTTTCAGTTTCACAAAAACACTATATAAAGATAAGGAGCAAATGGTTCTTCAAAGAACCTTTGACTAAATTGTTCTTTACATTTATGCAGTTGGCTTTTATGTGCATGACACTTTTATCCAGGCGACTCACAGTACATTCAAGTTATACAAATTCAAGTTTAATACATTGAGTCTGAGGGAACGCACCTGCTGATAAAATGTATCTCTTGAATGCACGTATAAAAGCACCAGGTACGTTTATGTGTATATGCTGACGTACTAAATAAAGGGAGATGCTTAGGTTCTGTCCTGTAGCTTCACTGGTACAGTGTGCTGGTGCTAACAACTCCAGGGCTTGATCTGTATACCCTAAATTCACTGTAATAGCACAGTAAAGATGAAAGACAGTGGGCATGAAGCTGCCCTAACTACAGTTTCACATTCACACTACAGCACAGTAACCACTGATCGCCCACCAGCCTGCTGCCAATTAACCTACTTCCCCTGGCCCCTCAAATCTGGACGTGGAAGGGCCATTTGTTAGATAGATAGACTGCCAGTGCACGTGTGTGAGGGTGTATAATAGGAGACAGGATGAGAGGGGCTCATTTAAAGCAATTTTAATAGTTGTTGTATAGACCCGTGTCTGCTGTGAATGAAATGAGGCAAGAACCTCGACAGTTTGGATGCAGATGTGTCTGAACATCAGTGCTCAGAGCCTGTGAATGGGGTCAGTGTGCAGGAGGGCAATTATAAAAGATGAGGCAGAAGCGTCTCATCACCTCACAGAGCAGAAGCTCTGCACTGCTGTTGTCGGAGAGCTCCACTCGGGTCGTTTTCTGTCTTATTGAAGTTATATTTCATAGCATATTAGCCCAGTTTTTACCAGATTCATGATTCTCTGCTGTCCCCCTCCAATAGAGGCATTTAGGTCAAGAGCTGTGGTACAACTGTATCTATATCATGTTAGACTGCACCCAGAGGCATGAGCATGGAGACCACTGAGCATGACATCACTGCTGTGATTCAATCACATGCCTGGCTGTGATTGGCTGACAGAATGTGATTAACCCTCTGCTGCGATACTCAATTCAGATGTTTCTAAAAAAGCATGCAGGGGACATGTAGGAAAGGGTACTCAGTGTGTTTTACACGCATTAAGCCAGTGCTTTCCAGAAGGTTATATAAGGCAGCTCTGGGTGTTTGCTAACCTGTTGATTCAGTTTGCATTAGGAATATGTTAAAGGAAAAGGTCAAATTCAACTAGTAAACATACTTGATCTGTCTTTGTTCATTTTTATGTGGGCTTTATCCAGTTACAGTACAATCAGGTGTATATATATGTATATATTTTATGGGATCCAAACCGATGACCTTGATGTAGATGCCCTATACTCAACTAGTTAAGTTTGCAACTGAACAAGTTTGCTTTTTGTTGGAGTAAAGGTAAGGTTAACCCACCGAGAAATTGGTTTAATTTAAAACAACAAACAATGGTGCAGATTCTGAGAATTATGTCTGATTCCTGCGTTGTTGAGCAACAGCACCCAGCAGTGACCTAAAGCTTTATTAATTAATAAAATTAGATTTCAATTTTCATCCGTGTTTATTTACGTGTGGTTGCTGATTCATCCTGATTCATCATGAATATTTTTCTGTTCTTTTAATTATGTCAATTGTTGCTGTGTAAGTCACTCAGGGGAACTTTGTCCTAACTAGCCACGAGCAACACCACATTTTGCCGGCCACCTGCTTCACCACCCACATCACAAAATCACTCGAACAAAATCTTTCTCTTCATGTGAATTAAACTTCAAACACGAAGGTAGAAATTCATTGTGTAAGTGAAGAAACATATTATTATGACAAAACCTTTACATTTCACAAGAGGAATCATAGAAACATATTGTCTGATGAAGCATCAGGAAGTAAAATAGACGAGATTCGTTTTTAGTTTTAATGGCCGTTCACACTAAAGATGATAATGATGAATGCAGAGAGAGTTTTAAAAATCAGATATATAACAGATACCGATACAGAGGAAGAATATCAGTGGATCATTTTCAGAGACTTTTGTCAGCTCAGAAAGAAATACAATTATATTGAGTTTAGATCTATACCTGAATACTTGCTCATGATATCCTCATTCTGTGGGTGTGCAACCAAACGTGATTTTATTGCTTTCATCAGCAAAATGAAATGAAAAGCAGGTCTGTGCTGTTACGTTATGATCTGAGTTATGACAACACTTTAGAGCAAGAGTCAGCCGATGGAGTTCTGCTTTATCACACAGGATGCAGATGTGATGAGAACATCTCAGTCTGTTCTGATTTTGTGATGATCTAGAACTCAGTGGGGCTCATGCTGAGGTCCTCAGACAGTCTACATCAGTCTCCGTTAACATCAGAATCAGCTGCACTCCTCAGTAATGAGACTTTCTGAAGAGGTGATGGGCGATGAGATGATGACAGTGAAGCATACTTCAATGCTGTTGGCTGGTGCATTGTAACGAATAAATGATAGTGTAGCCACATTTTTGTTGATTTATTTTTGGCAACAACTGACAAAGGTAATATTAAAGGGATAGTTCACCCAAAATAAAAATTTTGTGATTTTTTTTTTGTTGTTCAAACCTCCCATGACCTTTGGCCTTCAAAACAAGCAAGATTGTTTAAAAAGTGTTTATTTTTTGTGTTTAAAATGGGAGTGGATGGCTGCCACCTCTTCTCAAGCTTTAAATGACACAAAAACGTTATAAAATATGACTTGTGTCGTGTATTACAATTGTGTTGACAGCATACAAATGGGTTTGGTAATACATTCACTAAAATATAATCTGTTATTTGATGAAAGTTAAAGTGTAAGTTAAATATAGTAGGTAAATTATGTAAGTTTAAAATATTGCAACACCAAATAACAATTTGTAATTACAAATATTATCAAATTGCAGCTTAATCAGCAAAGTACTTACAGTTGTCTTGAAGACTTCTCATACTGTATGAATACTCAAGACATGATAACTCATGAGACATGACAAAGCTGGCAGCTGTTGAGTAGAGGGACAAACTCATGCTGACGGTACCTGATAACAAGTTACTAAATGTATTCAAATCAACAACAGCACTGCAGATAAAACTGGTTTTCATCAAACAATGCAGCTGTAATTAGTCATGCCGCAGTGCATTCTGGGAAGCGGAGGCAGGAAATACACAATGAATGCTTGTAAATGTAAAATTACTTGACTCAATTATGTTAGATTCACTCAATAATCTCCTCATTATTGAAGAGGGAATCATTTAAATTATTCATAACAATGATTAAACCCTTAACAACAGAAATTAGTTAATGTAATTACAAATGTTTAATAAAAGTTTAACCCAAATTTAGATTAAGAACATAACTCTAAAATATGAATGTAATTTATTATTTAATCATTTATGAGAAATGATTTGTGATCTCTATGATTTTTATTTTGTAAAGTTATGAGCTGCTATTGAATTTCACTGATGGCCTTGACAAATAATTGCATGTCAATAAGCTAATGTAATCAGAATAAGTTGCATTTGGTGACTTAAATCCTTGAACTATTTCTCCTGATTTAATGTTTGCATCTTTCCAGATCCTTACTGACAGTGGCACCTTGATTGCTAAAATGTGTCCATGACCTTCTTGTCAGATTGCCTTGCTGTGTTTGTCTGGTCACATTATATCAATACTGCAGTTTCTACACTGCTGTACAAATGATCCTCAATTACCTCATATATCAAAGGTGTTTTCATGAATAGAGAGGAAGACAGTAATATGATTGTAATTCATAGGTCAAGGATAAGACTCACACTCTTGCTTTAATGAGCACTGTTTTATGTTCTGGTTATGATGTGTTTCCTATTGAAACAGGAAGTTTTATATTGAAGGTCTGTTTAGCCAATAGCGTTCAGTTTACATCACAGCCTCAAACAAAGATTTGCTGGTTTGTGATATTGTGGCAAGACGATCTCAGTCTAGATCGTTTTATTGCATGAGAAATGAAGCACAAGATTGAAATGTTCTGTTCATGTTAAATTTTGGAATACACTCTAGTATATAATGCGTTCATGCTATAATATGCAATACGCCACAAAAGAACATCAATTGTTGATTTCATGAGCTGTTGAAGTAGACGATCAGTTACACCTTTAAAATATAGCCACTATTTGGAAAATCTTTAAATATCATACTTCAAAACAGAGAGATGTGCTCTTTCAGATATTCATTTAAGTTGCATTACCTACAATGAGTATTATGTTTATGAGTCACTATTTTATCTCTGTTTTGATTGGGACATTTACCTGCCTGTGACTCAGTCTGTCAAATTATAGCTGAACAGCTGTGGCTCTCACAACCGGTGTGTGTTCATGACAAAGCTAACTTGCACCTCAGTTTAAGAGCAAATTACCTTCACTTCTACTGAGTTTCTCAAAATGGCAGACCGGTAAACCAGATTGATTACTACTCCGTAAATGAAGTTGCTGGGAAGTTGTGAATATGTTCAGTGTTCCTGACGGCTGTGGTTTTTCTCCACAGGAATGGCAGTGCTGTAGGGCTGCTCCTGACTGCAGTGGTGGCTTTGTCCTACAGGGTTGCTATTGCATATGAGGGGTAAGTGTGCAGGATATCAATCATCCAGAGAAGTCCTGACATTTGTCTTGCATTATGTGATTAAAATGTGCGTGCTTAAAAGATTCTTATTATATATTTATAAATATATTTATTATATATTTATATATAAATTAAATAAGTGTCTTAGAGTGTGTAAACTTTACTGTAAATTAACAAATATAATAGGCAACAAGAGCAAATGTTTAATCATCTAATCAAAGCCCTCAGAGCAAAGCACTCATTTGTGATCACAACAAAAAAACAGAAGATGTCTGTTCTGAGTCTGAGACTCGCTTTTGTCTAAAAGTTAAAAAAAAACGATGCAAGAAAAAGGTCAGCCAACTCAGCCTCGCTGCAGCTCCAGTGAAAGGTTAACCAGAAAGCCTGCCAACTTTTCTCCACAGAGACAGCAGTAAATGCACGGCTAAAACACACACACACACGCACACTGTAAAGTCTCTATGGTTACCAGAGATTGTCAATGTGCTGAACTTTAATAGCACCAAAACAAAAACAACAACTGCAAAGACAACAGCTTATTAGCAGTCTGGCCTGTGTGTGCAGACCGGTAATGACAGAAGAGCTGAGATGGGCCGTCTAATACCAAAAAACTAGACGCACTGTCACCCACACAAACACAAGACGTCAACAGCTTTTTGAACAGATTTAGTGCTGCCGTTTGGACCCAACAGTGATAAAATCACTGGTTCTGTTGTGGTGCTTTGCAGTCACACATTTTGTATGAATGCAGAGTGGAGGTATGAATGCTTTCCACAAATCTGTGGCTGTGTTTCAGTGCGCTCTGCTTCCCTGTGACATCAGTCGTCATCATGAACACAAACAGGGTTGTTTTGTCATGACGTCTGTTTGTAAGCCACCCTGGAATGTTAAATCAGTATGTGTTCTTTCTGCAATTTGTGTACATTTATGAATAAAATAAGACCTGGAATTAACGCTGCTTTTTTGGTTAAAATGTAACAAAAATGCGGTATTGAGCAAGTACACAGATCAATGTTCAAAATGGTATCTATACCTTACCTTAATTCCCAGCCGTACGTTTATATACATATTTACACACACACACAAATATATATGCACACATACACTGCAAATTTTGAGTGTGAATTTTCCAAGTAAACGAGAGCTGTTCTGTGTAACTGCTCCTCCATCTTCTTGTGTCGTATGTGTCCGTTACAGCACTGTCTTCATCGTCCTCTTTCAGTGCAGATGTGCAGCTCTATAAACACCGGCTGTGCTACATGAGATCAATAAAGGCTGTGTATTTATCAGTGTGACGCGCACACACACACGCACACAGGAGGTGCCAGGCACAGGTTCGGCTTCAGATTCACTGTGTGTGTGTGTGTGTGTGTTTGTTTTATTTGCAGACCATTCACAGAGGAGATCTATCGGCAGAGAAGCCAGCAGTGCAAACACAAATAGTAAGGCAGCATGTTTGTGTTGAGTTCTGCTGACACAGGGAACGCCCATGAACTTCAGCTGTAAATCCTGATGTAGCTGTAACATCCAAGTGACTTGAGCTCTAGCTGTGACCTGTCACCTGAGATACACATATTATTTACTGGCTTGTGAATGATGACTGAATAAGTAAAAAGCACAGCTAACAAAACCTGCATATAATCTATCTTTTAAAAATGATAGGTAAAAACATTATAGGCATATACAACTTTTACAGCAATATTTTACTGTTTTTAAAAGGAAGTTGGAAACAATGATTTCCTCTTGTAGGAAACAATAGTTCAGCTGTCCAGTATGTGAATTGTTCTTTTTGATGTACATCATAACCGTAAAGATGCAATTGTTGTTTTTCCTTAATTCATTCCTCTGTACATCAAACTGAAAGCAGCTCTTTTAGGGTCCATGTGTTGTAATATGTGGACATACTGTGATTCTGAGTGCACAGTAAGTACTCTGTCCTCTGTTTACTTACCAAAGGGAAAATAAATGAACACATTTAAATCATTATTTATGTACATATCTGTTTTTTATTGCCAGCATTTAAAGTATAGATCCTGACAAATATCACGTATAAATAAATATGTAATATTTCACACAGACATTGCTTACGAAATGATACAGTGACAGACAGTTAACTGTCTGTAGGAAATTTGCAGACTACCAGCCCACAAGCTGTCTTTTGGAGCAAAATGACAACTTTCCTAAATAGGTTTTTCTGTTGTGATATATAAACCTATATAAAACGTTTATTAATGTAAGTGTTTTTGTATTGTTTTGTACAGTGATGCTCCTAAAGAAAAGCACAGAGTTTTACAGTTTCTTCAGACCAACACATTCTGCTACATTTATTTTGTGGTTACTGAAATTGTATTTTATATTATACGCATAACATATAAACATATAGACTTAGGTTTCAGGGTTAAACACCCTCATAATTCACACCTTTCCTATAATTCGTACATGCAGTAGATGTGCAATAAAAACACTTAAACAGAGTAATTTTCCACTGCATGAATATTGCCATCACTTACCCAAAAACTTTCTTAGTAGTTTTTACACAGACAGAAATGTATGACTCACACAGTCAATTCAGTTCAATCATCATTTTCATTTTTTACATGCTGACATGTTTGACTGGCAGCGCCACAAAACAGTCTAAAGCTCTTCCTGAGTTACTCTCCTGTGCTTATGCTCTTGAAAGCAGCCACTTTAACATCGTATATAATATTTGCAGAAACATCGTTTGAATTTCTTTATTTTAAATCATTAATAAAATAGCCGTCAGAGTGGTGTAGTAACAGTATCTACCAACAGGGGCTAACAGAACCATGCTAATAAACCAAACCCTGACCCCCTTTTGACCAGGCCGACAGCCTAGAGTTACATAAGACGAGACTCTCAGGTCTGTTTCTCACAGATTCTGGTGTTGTCACAAGCTTTATCTGATGGGCCATCTGTTTTTTGATGTTGTCACATGGTTCAGGAGGCACTGATATGACCCAGCACCAGAGATTCAGTCTCCTCAGAGACAGTCTTAAACTCTGGATATTAAAAGCATATATAACACATGTGAACATTACACAACACAAGCACAAGGCAAGAAGCACTTTGTCTTCAACACAGTAATCAATCATACAAGTAATCAATGTGAGTAATCAATCCATTTATTTGCACATAATGCAATACGTTCTGAATTTGCAATTATATGCTGTGAAAGATAAACACACGACATCATAATATTATCATATTACATTTTCATTATCTTGCAATAACATTTCTTCTTATTGTTATGTATTGGCGTACCTGCCAAACCTGCTCTGCTCTTACAGTTTGTTATTGGTTCTTGTTAGTACTGCTGAGCACTTGACACTGTAGCACTGACAGGGTAATGATTTAAACAGAAGCAATACAAATCCTCTTAAACTGATGCCATCATCACTTTTCTCCTGCTCTGTTTTGGTGTCTTTTCAGTGTGTTTTTCTAATAAGTGAATATGAGGACTGCGAGTATTCAGCTCTGAGTGTCAATGCAATACACAGTATTTTTTGTTTTTTAGTCAATTCAGTTTTTAAAAAACTGAAATGTTATAAAACTGTAAAACTATTTTAATTATGTAAAAAAGATTTTAGCTCACCACACAGAGGCAGACCTGTTGACCTGCTGTTCTTTAACAGGTTCTGCACGGTTCTTGATGGTACTGTCTAGCTCTTGTTTGTGAGGGTGTCTCATCTCTAACTTCTTCAGCTGTTTTGTCTGTGGGCTGTTAAGTCAGTTACGTGAATTAAGTGTCTTTTCTCGTGAATTAAACTTTTCTCTGGCACTTTCTTGCCTTAGTTCATTTTCTTCTTTTTTCCTTCTTCATGTATTAACATTCATCAACAGTCAAAGCAAAGGTTTAAACTTTAGATTAACTGCAGGATAGAACCTCCTGTCTCTCTCTCTCTCTCTCTCTCTCTAATAACTGAAACAGCACTTCGCACACTGTCTAATTTCAGAGCTCAAGCCCATTTCATTAGTCATTTAGTTATTATTCAGTTCTTAAGAGTACAAATCAGTTCAAATGTCTTTGAAGAGCCATTCTGAGCTCAGTTATAATGTATTATTAAGACCATTTACTCTTGTCTTATGACACTTGACCCATTTTAGGTCTATTACACCAATATTTGTAGAGTACAATGTTACTGGATACTCGGAAATAATGTTCACTGTTTAAGCTCAGTTGTGTGATTTCTGTGGCAGCACCAATCAATATTTCAGAAATAATAACTCAAGTTCAGACACATGTTCTAGTTCAGCTAAAATAATGTCCCTCTTCAAACATACTGGTTTGTAACTACTGGTTTTGTTTTCAGAAAGCACAAGAGTGTTGCTGTGAAATCATGTCAGATTTTGTTTCTGCACTTTTCACAGCCATTTGAAGGATAAAGGCCCAGATCATGGGCTAGCTCTCCACGAGCTCATCTTCTACGTGCAACTCAAATGTCTGTGTAATCTACAGAAGGAGCCTGTAAATCCATCATTCATGCTTGAATATGACGGAGAGCACACCTTCTCTGGTCAGGCTGAATAACAACATGAAATGCTTCTGATGTCAGTGGTCATGAGCTGCAGCACTACTGAGGTTACGGAAACCTTTCTGAACTTTCTTTACATGTCAGATTCTACAGATAAAATCAAAATCTCTAGTTCTAAAGATCTTTATTACTCACAGTTCATCGTTCATGGTTTCCTAGCCTCCCCTTTCAGTGTTTCTATGGTTTTAACTTTTGTGCTGTGCGTTAGTGCAGGTGTATTCTGTCTGTTCCTTTGAAACACATGAACAGTTGTATGTTATTTTAGCCCAGTAATGAGCTGGAGTTGAGTATGTTTCTGAAACAGGTTTTTATCCTCTTTAGTTTTTTTGTTCTCCTGTTTCAAAGAAAAGCTCATTATCATCTCCTGCTCTTTTAGTAGCCCTGGGGAAATTCATCACATTTTAGGCTTGCCCTGAACCTTCAATCTTCAAGATTTATTACTGTATGCAATACACCTGGCAAGAGCAGGCAATTTCACATGCAATATTATTATTGTTGTTGTTGTTGTCTCCAAACGTTCCGGTCAGTCAAGAGTTTTTAGAACATGAGAGCTGGGGTTCTTACAGAGAGTGTATAGATGAATGTGACAGTCAGGCTCTGCTTTCTGATAGATTTTTATCTGTTTGTCAAGAATATGTTTTTGGGTACAACATATTCATACATTTCATTGTCTAATCTGTCATGCCCTCACCCTTAAATGACCACAATATTTGAAATAATATCATTTTCAAAATTATTTGCTGCATAAATTTAAAATTTTAGGAATACAAAGATTAATATTTTAATGTCTCTGATGTGTTACTTGTGGCAGCATGCAAAAACAACAACAACTCGGGACTGGCTCCTCTGTGTCAGTGTATGCGTATCTGTTCTGTTTGTCTGTTTGTTTAAAGGCATAGATTTAAAGAGCAATGATTCTTTAAGATTGTTGTTTAAGACAGTCATGTCACTCTCACAGTGTGGATTATTTGTGGAGTTATACTGGCGTTCCTCAGACTGACACTTGCTCCGCTGTGTGGTGGGGTGAGGTCCAGCGCCCCGTGTTAGGCAGACTGTTGCTGGCACTCAGTGTAAATAAATCTGTAAAAAGTCCCGAGACCGTTTCAATACACTAATATGAGATGGCATAACCGTCAGACTGTTTATTTGTCTTTTTATTTCTCTACACTCCAAATATCCGAATTAAAACGGTTGCACTTAAATCTTAATATTCTTTATTTTTTTAAGAGCGGTTAAACAATAACTAATAATGTTGCACAAGACGCGTCTCTTTCCGCTCTCAGGTTTAAGATCACACGCACATTAACCAGAATCTAACGCATCATTAACGCCTTCATCACATCAAAACAGGTTTAGGGTTTAAATTAGGAAATGCTACTTTTAAGGGAATCTGCTACACAACGTGAAAGTACTTTTTCTCCCTGTGCGTTTTCCTGGTGTTAGCTGTACCAAAAAAGCGCGTATCCAGTGCGCGCTGATCCACACGAACTGACGCGTCAGTCGCTCCTCACCCGTTACGTCTCACTCGAGGGCGCAGTGACGCGTATTGGAGGAGGAGCGCTGAGGGGGTTTAAATAGCCGCTGTTCGGCGCATACAGAAGCGCCGAATTTTTCTTCATTTCGCTGCCGAACCTTCTGGCTCAGAAGCACAAAAATCATGATTAAGAAAATGAATCCTTCCGAGAACGAGTTTGACATCCCCGCAAAAAACTGTTACAGGATGGTCATCCTTGGATCCACAAAAGTTGGCAAAACTGCTATAGTGTCCCGCTTTCTAAACGGACGATTTGAGGAGCAGTACACGCCAACGATAGAGGACTTTCACAGGAAACTCTACAGCATCAGAGGAGACGTGTACCAGCTAGACATTCTGGATACGTCAGGCAACCATCCATTCCCAGCCATGAGGAGACTGTCTATCCTAACTGGTAATTATTAATCTATTCCACTGCAGTTTATTACTGGCTTGACATGTCTTCTGTTGCTATGCTTTATACAGTGGTCACTCAGCTAATGTCATCTTTATTCTTTTTCGCCACAGGTGATGTTTTCATCCTGGTTTTCAGTTTGGACAACCGGGAGTCATTTAATGAGGTGCAGCGACTGAAACAGCAGATCTATGAGACAAAGTCCTGCCTTAAAAACAAAACCAAAGAGAACGTGGACGTACCGCTGGTCATCTGCGGAAACAAGGGCGACCGTGAGTTCTGCCGCGAAGTTCAGCGAGACGAGATCGAGCAGCTGATCGCTGGAGACGAGCAGTGCGCGTACTTCGAGATCTCCGCCAAGAGAAACACTAACATCGACCAAATGTTTCAGAGACTTTTCACCTTAGCCAAACTACCGAACGAGATGAGCCCGGACCTCCACCGCAAGGTTTCCGTGCAGTATTGTGACATCCTGCACAAGAAGTCTCTCCGAAATAAGAAGCTGAAAGACGGCGACGCGTACGGCATCGTGGCGCCTTTTGCGCGCCGCCCCAGCGTGCACAGTGACTTGATGTATATTAAGGAGAAGGCGATAGGAGGTGGACAGGCAAAGGACAAAGAAAGATGCATCATTAGCTAAGAGCGACCTGTTCCGATTACTGGTGCGGTCACAATGAGATGCAACCGCTGAGCTGCAGTCTTTACAGAAGTGCGCACGGTTGTTTTGCCTATTGCCGTGCGGTGACTCTGAAAGACCCGCATTAGCACCGGCGGTATAAAAAAGTCATCGGCTTGAGCTCTCACCTTGCCAAGTGGAAGCGCATGTTATGCTCGCTAGACCTTCTGCACAGAATATTCATTTTGTTCTGTTCAGTCAGAGCGCTCTTTGGTGTGGCTTAAAGTTATTGTGAGGCTCTTTTTAACTTAAAATGCTTAAAATGTGCTTTATCAGAACATTCGCCTTTCTGAGTGCTGAGAGGAGACTCCGAATGCGGAGCTGAGTTGCAATGTCAGTTGTTTACATTTTTTGGTTACATTTTATCACAGAACTGAACTTGAATGTGTTCTTACAATCTGAACAATTTTTTTATTGTGAATGTATATTTATTCTTCTATGTCATTGAGTTTAAACAGAAATAAAACGAATTGTCAAGAATGTGCAAGTAATTTAATTCTTTTTTTCAGTCTGCTTGCGTGTCCGAAAACATTATCCACACCACACACTCCAAAATAAAAACACTCATATTCTCACAGGACCACAACCGCTGCACGTCCGGTGCAGACATATTCAACTTCATAATATTTTGAAAAAATAAATGGCCGATCATTTCACTAACATATTTCAGTTTGGAGTCAGGCCTCAGTATTGTCTTATATGCATAATAAAAAACTACAAAAAGCAATAGTGATATTTAAGTAAATGCCTTTACTAAAAGCTTTTTTAATGCGAGCTTACAAACACAAAATTCATGAGAAAAAATCATTCATTAGCTTACAACAAAGTGTCAAAAGCTATGCCTACAAATATTAACAACTATTGTACAGTTACAAAAAATACCACAAACGTGAGTACTGCATTTGCCGTTACACCGCTACGAAAAGCAGTTATGTCAACAGTCCGTGTCTTGATTCATTACTTCTCAGGAGGGTTTAGGAATGTCAAACATGCACAGGCTCTTATATTTCTGCAGCAGCTGGTTCTTGGTCCGGACCTGCTCTCTCAGAGTGCGGAGTTTATTCTCCTGTAGCGCGGGACTCATGTCGATGCCCGGCAGAGCTGAAATCTGTTCTCGAGCCTCATGAATCTTGCTCTTCAGTTTGTTCAGCTCCTGATGTACATCTGGACTGTCTTTGTCCATACTGTTGACACATGAATTTAGACGAGCCGTTAACAGCGACCAAAATATGCTATGAACACTTGGCTTTTTACGTTTACACACACGGAGGTAACGCATACGAGCTTATATGTCTAAGCATATCCGGCAATTCAACGCATTTTGTGTCTTAGACATTTAAAAAAACACAAAACGTAGTTCTTACCATTTGATAATATCATGGATAATGGGCAAAAAAGAATAATCGTCAACCTCCTCGATCACTGGTACTGCAGCCGCCATGATGTTTTTTCCCCAAAGAATCTGACGTCATCAATATGCGCCTGTGTTTTGTGAAGTTGATTGGCTGTGATGGATCTGTTTTTAATCGATCGATTATATTACATTACATTTTATTACATACAAACCTTTTTTTATTTCATTTACTGGACTTAAGTCCACTCCTTTATGAGTCATATACTGGTACATTTTGTCAGAATAACTGTTAATAATCCTCTGCTCTAATATCGAGTTTACTTCTTGACAATTGTTGACTCTTTTCTTCACCAAAATTTAATGCTGACATGCACAGCAATATGAGAAGTGTGACAGTGTGCAGGTGTTTACTAAAAATGTATAAATTATAAATATTATGTAACCAATCTAATTTAAAGTGGCCAGCACATGATTGTAAGAAAATCATATGATCATAAAAGATGATAAAAAATATAATAAATGCCTCGGGATGCATTCAAATGACTAAAAAATAAATTACATTCCAGGAAAACTATAAACTACTGCACTGTCCCATTAAAACGTATATCTTGCCCTCAGGTAACCCATTATCACCCTCTGCCTTTTTGTTCTGTTGTTTTAGCGAGCAGCTAATTTCCACGGACCACTAAAAGCACTCAGGGACATTTTTTCTGTGATAATTCAATGTGATAATTTTCTGTGATAATAAATGTAGTTTCTGCTGGAAGGATTCCCGTCTGAGGCGTGTAAGTATTTGCTTTGACATTCCTGTAATCTATGTTCCACATACAGTGTGTATACTGTGATGGGTATCTACCTATCGATCAACATGTGACAATTCTACCAGTGCTTGTAAGTTCAGACAGTATAGATACTTAAATAATGTTCTGATGAAACTTGAAAGCAGCATCACCTCTTGGTAACAGGGTCACATCTGTTACCAAGTTTTTACTTTATTATATTTAACTCATAAAATGACAAACATTCGCATTATTTCCTTATGTAAGCTAAACAATAAGGCATATTCTCCATGCTTTAATCAATACATATGAAACAGCTATTTATTTATTGATCAAGTCATTCAGTCATACTCTGATTTGTTGTGTGAAACATGTATGAATAATATTTCCAACATGAATTAAAAGGCACCACTTTTATTTCAGTCCTCTGGATATTTACACACCTTCACTTTCTATTGTATTGCAAGTTTACATTAAACATATTTTTTTGCTAAGTAGCTGCAGATATATTTGTAGCTAGTGAGATATATTAGAAAGACTCAGGGTAGATTTAGGTAAATTCATTGTTTTTATGTTGGAAAGTGGTCACTACAAAGACACGACTGGACATCTTTAAAAAAATCATTAAATGTGTGTGTCTATTTATCTTCCTTTGAGAAGAATCCTTATCTTGTAATGCTATCTAAAAAATGACATCCTACGCATACCATTGTCTATTATTTAGGTAAAGGTGTGTGATTGTGTGTACTTTCACTAACATGTTTCTTTATTTATTCAGCATTGGCATGTTTTAGCTGTTACCAAACACACTGAGCACGTGCTCTTATCATTTATTATTCATTAATGCCTGTGTTAATTCTCCTGAGTACACATAAGATTGTCATTAACAGGATGTTTTGATGGAAGCACGCTGTTCAGTCAAATTTTTTTATTGTAAATATTATGTTTGATCCATTCTGGTGAACAGCACAATCAATAAGTCTGTTTGTTTATTATGCCAAAGAGAAACTAAAGTCACATGACATTGAGGTGTAGAATGCTGTTAGAAGATAAAAAGAAGTATGTAGTAGCCGCTGTCAGGGCTTGTGTTTGTAGGTTTCTTGTACTATAGTTATACACATGGGTGTGTGGGAGTAAATTTTGTCAAAGAATCTTGCTGTTCAGTGATATGGTCAAATGCACAAATACAGTTTTAGGGTTTAGCTATGTGTCCTTCAAGGGTGTGACTTCTGCTGGTAAAGGTGATGATACAGATTGTACTGTACCAATATTGTCCTTCTCTTTTGAGTTTAATCTCTTTAATTCAATGACATTTCACTTGTTTAGTTCATGCCTAGATTACCACAGAATTTGCGTGTGCGCTTGTACTTTTGATCTTTTGTTTCAATGGGAGTAATTCTGGAGCACACTGTTCTGTTGAAACCACCTAAGAAAATCCATAAGATTATTTTTTCCAATCAATTGGAACACTGTGAACCTTGAGGAAAGAATTTTGTTTATTGGCAAATGACTGTTATGCAATAAATATGGAATTTTATATGTGTTAATAATTTAGTATAATGTAAGGAATGCTCTAGAAAAACACTGACAAGTCAATTACACCTCACACGTTCTTTTATTCAATGAACTTCATTTTAAGTGTGGCCAAAATCTAGGCCAGGTCACATGTTTTGTGCAGTCACCACACTTCCATCCACTTATAAAACTACCTACCTGTGCAGTTTCACACTTCAGTGATTTGTGCCATATGTTTCATAACCTTCTGGTCCAAGTTTTACTCTTGACAGGTCAGCTAAAAAGAGTGACCAGATTAGTAACTATATTTGTTCCTCTAATAGCGCCTGTCAATCTTTGACAAAGTTGTATGGTCTAAAATTCATTGTTTTTGCAGAAAATCCAGGTGGATCCTAAGCTAGACATGCAGAACGGTTCATACACAACAATATATTAACTGCTGCACATTGCCATTAAAGAGAAGATAAACGACATTATAAAACATAAAGAAAAACAAATGACATCACTTATTCCCTGGGTGTCATATATCATTGGTTTATGCTGGTTTAATGCAGGTCTAACCTGTGCCCACTTGCCATGTAATACCAGTATGGTCTTTCTGATGTTTCCTGCTGGTTAAAGAAGTTTTAAACCCTGGTGAGGCACTATTATACAAGCATCCAGAATTTAACATATGCTTATGACAGCAATGCTGTTTTTTAAACAAGGTAATTACTCGATTACATAAGCACATACGCCGCCAAGCCAAGATTCCTGACTTTTCTCCCCTAATTTCCCCAGTTTCCACAGAGTCAATAAACTGCACCTGCATGGTGCCAAACAAGGCCTGGAGACACAGCAGCCTTCACAGAATACACTGTGTGATTGTGCTCTGACTCTTCCTCCACTTCTCCATGACGTGTATGAGCAGTACTTTCTGTTTCAGGGATTGTAGTTGTGAAATTGTTTATTAATGATGTTTCCAGTGTTGCTTGATTGTGCGTCTGGCAGTGGTGTAGTGTCTGAGAATGCAGGGTATGTATGTGCCTATGGGCCCGGGCAGCTATGACATCACTCGCTTGGTTACCTGTATGCTGTGTTGACTTTTAAGACAAACCTTAGCTTTTTCAGTGGACTGTAGTGCTCATAGATTTAGACGGAGGCTGTGTGAGGAAAACACATAAGGAAGATGCTTCTAACTTTCTGGCTAATGCTCATTTTAGATGTAGATTTATCTGTAATCACTGTACAGCTGCATTTATGGTAATTTTAGCATAGCAGCAGTCATGTGACTACTATATGACTGCTGGTTATCATGTAGTTTAAGGGTAGAGTCACTATATTGTTCAGTGACTATATTTCATACTCGTTCCAGTGTCTGATGACAGAAACAGAAAATATGTGAACAGAACGTCTTTATTGAGTATTCGGCTGTGCTGTCGCTTTGGATTAATGCGTCTGCTAAACGTAAATGTGACTGAAACAACTGCCGGTGCTAGACAAAATACATTTATGACAGATCGCCACATGAATATGCAAATTTACATGTGACGTCATCTGACGACATTAGCGACTTTTTAAGCAGGCTTTAGCTAGTTTTTATCTGCAAAAGTTGGCAACACTGCCTGAACGCTCGGAGCGCGCATCACCTCTTCTGCATTGAGGAAGTACTGCCAAATTCAATTAATACAAATATGAATAAACTATAATTTGTATTGTGCACTGGGTTATTTTTTCACCCTGTATATATGAAGCCATTTCCAGCGTCACGTTTGTAAAACTACGTTACGTGTAAACGCTGCGCCGCTGCCTGCGCTGGAATTCAATAATAGAAAGTAATTTGCGGAGCACCGCTGGCAACACTCTGGGGTGTAGACATTTCACCAGTGACAACACAAAGCCGTAAACTAAACAACAAAAACATTTGGGATGAATTTGCTATCAAGAAGGTCCAGAAAGTGTAACCAGGAGTGAGTAATGTACTTATTTACATTATTATTATGTCTGTTGTGTGAATATTTCACTGGCCCGCCGTGCAACATTGTTTGTTTTTACATGCAAATGTGTTCTAATGACAATTGTAAGTATCGCTGAGCCTTGATTATTTTAGACTTGTTAGTTCTGTCCTGGTTGTGTTGTCAGTACAGGTATGTCCCTCGACGTTGTGCTCATCGATCGGTGTGTTAAATGTCTAGTAAACTTGCTCAATAGTCAGTTTCTTGTGGCCTGTTTCTTCACACTAGTGAGACGCGCGGACGCTGCGGGTAATCCAAGTAATACAACAATTCTGATTAATTGCAGGTGAATGAGATGAATCAGAAATGATAGAAGTGTTAATTTTATTCACTGAAATATAAACGTGTTTGGAGCTTAATTTTTCGTCACGCACAAATTTGCAGACTCTTGTTCAACTACGCCGGTGGTGAGCGCTTATTCGCTGCGCTCGTCAATGTCACTTTTACTCAGTCGTCCAATCACAGTGCATGAGGGGCGGGACAAACACCACCTCAAATATACACCCTGCTAGTACAGCCGTGAGTACAACGAGTGCAGTGAACACTGAAGTACACAGTCTTGTGTCCTGAACTACACCAATATTGTGTGTCGATTAAGGGAACGTTCAGGGCTGACGTGATATGCAATTGGCGTTCGGGGAGTGTATGTGTCAGTGTCAAAAAATGTTGTTTTTATATTCGCCTCAATTATGATTTTCTGCTATTATGAAAAAATGATAAAACGTATAACAAGGCCTGGAATAAAGTACTAGAAAATATATGTTTTGAAATACATCAAATCCTATCCTAATGTGAAATGTTATGTGAATAATTATAATGAGAATAATTTATGACTCATGCTCCAAAAATTGTTCACCTTGAACTGCATGTTAAAGACACATCATTATGATCTTTTAGACTGTCAAGCTGATGCGTGACCTCAGTACTGTACAGATCAAGTTAAAAGAATCTGAGACTGTCGTGTTGAAGGGCGTGTGACTCACGTGTGGTCCCCCGTGTCCTCACATGAGAAGAGTGGAGAGGATCAAACAGGCCAGACCCTCTTCTACAATCATTTCCATTGATAAAATCAAGCTGTAACCAATCAGCTGAGAGCAGTGTGCTGGCTGCAGTCAGCTGGGCTGTGTATTAAAGGAATACCTCTGTACTGTACGCTGACTGCGTCTGACAGGGATCAGAAAGGACATACACAGAGTTGTCCATATGATTCATGTATTATTTTTCTGAAGCCGAATGATTATTTTGTGTGAGGAACAGACTGAAATTGACCAAAAGTCAGTGATGACTGAAATCTTGAGCAAATAATGCTAATATGAAATATGGATCAGAAGTCACATGCTTAAAGTTTCATTTTTATTCTGTTATGTACATACACAGATACATGCAGTTAGTTTAGATGTTGACAGACCCACAGTAAACTCATGAATAAACTATCCTTGTGGTTTATATATTACTGAAGGTGACGTGTGCTTCAGTACTAAATGCTTTGTATTCTGTACTCATCAGAAGTGTAAAGTGATGACATCACCCTCAAGAGCTGTTCCCATAGGCTGATGTGCTCTTCATGTATGTTTCTTCCTGTTCATGTGTCTTTAAGGCTGAGAGCATAGCATCAACCGTGAGTTTGATTCCAAGAGTTAGTTAGTTAGTTAGTTAGTTAGTTAGTTAGTTCTTTCTTTCTTTCTTTCTTTCTGTCTTTCTTTTTTCTTTAAAAAAAAAAATCATTTTAAATCGTTTTCTCAGCCTCTTTTACTAATGTTCTCGGTTTGCTTTCCATTCTTTTTCATCAATCTTTCTAAGCAAACTCTTATGTAACAGGGTTCACCGGGAGGGTTTGGTAGGTGTCTCGATTGCTTTGCCCACGTGAAGGGTACAAAAACGTGTTTGTACTTGTGCATGAGCAGAGAAATTTATATAATGGGAGGTAGGACTGATTGAAATGGACCTCCTTCGATGGTATCACAAATAAATGAAATTGATGCATTGTTTGTTTGTCTGGTGGAGTGTCAGTAGGCAGCATGCTAGTCAGAACACCATTATGAAATGACAAAAATCAAATCTTCTGGTGTTCAGTATGTGCACTGTCTGCAGGGTCGAGTGTCTATGGGACTTTTCTATACATGTACAAAGAAAGAGGAAAATGTTCTAACCTGCTCAGACTGGCTTTTTTCCTGTCTGTCTGCACATGTGTCGATCTCTCTACCTGCTAAATGCCAAATATGGTGGGTTATAGAAACGGCTGGTTGTAAAGGAGGGAAAAATGCAAGAATGACACATTTAATCACGCATTTAATTTAAACTCACAGCACACACAAAATCTTGATGATGCTCCTTCAAGGAATCATGCTTTCACTGGAATGCTAATTTTATGCAATCCTATAATTTTCCAATCCATTTTCTGGGGGAAAAATCATTGCAATGTGCACTTCAAAAGACTTAGAACTAACTTCACTAATGCACTTTACAGTATGTAAATTAGATACCTGCTGATTATGGTTTGTATTGCCTAGCTGTCTGTCTGTATTGTTGATACATGTATGCGGCAGGGACAGATCACACCTACCATCAGTTTGATTCATTATTGAGTGATTCCATTAAATGATCTACAACATAAGTGAGACAGAGAACACACAGCTAAAAACGTGTGAATTCTGTATGTTTAGAGGCATGAGGAAGACGGGCAGAGCCTGTTGTTATACCTCTGCTCTGGAAATGAATGTTGAAGGTGGATGTCAATTTTTATATCAGGGATCTAGGGGGAGAGGAGAGAGAGGAAGTGAATGAGAGGGAAAGAGGGACGATCATGAGCGTGTCAGTCCATGTGACTCATATATACACATCCTGAGTTTGTTAAATAATGCGACTCACCAGCCAGTTCAGTCTCATTTTAACAAAATTATTCTGTTATATTCTGTTATTAATTATTCTATATTATTATAAAATAACGTGTTATTCAAAGACGCTGCTTCTCAACCTGTTTAGAGAAATTCTGATGTGCATGTTTTACGTCAGTCAAGTGTCTCATCTTTTAATTGTAAAACATAGATAACATTTTGGGATATGCTGTAGAGTTCTGTGCAGTATGTACTGTCCTTTTATCAACTGTGGCCCATCCAGGTGTTTCATGTGAAGGAAAATTACAGTGCATACTCTATGCCCATAATCTCTATACAACAGGAAATGCTGCAGATCTAATAAGTATAGTGTGCTAGTACAGTATACTGCTGTATTCCTTGGATTCCTTTGATCAGTAATGGGGTAAAATACAGTGATACACTTAGCAGTGTCGGTATATGTCCTTTGGTTACATTTGGTACATAATGAGTTTTTATTCATGTTTATTTATTATGTCCTCGGTACAGAATATCAAGTCTTATTAGAAGAGTTATTATCCATTCATCATTATTATATCAATAATTATGTCATTCTTGATTAATTTAGGTAGAAACTCAGTAACAACAAATGTCAGCTACAGTGGACAAAAGAATGAATTTCTCAGTCCCAGGAGAACAACAGAGTGTTTTGGGCTGTACGAATCAGAGTTTATCATGCAGGAAACTGTGTGCCTGTGTTAGTGTGGACGCTGGTGTCTGTGTATCTTTCTGTGTGTGGTGTGTGTTTTATATCAATGACATGATGTCATGACAGATGAAGGTTGGCCCACTTATCTAATGACCCAGAGAAGTGCTTTTCTTCACTGACCTTCACGACAGATTGTCTACACACCCACGCTCCAGCAAGACACTCCCAAACAGTGTTTCAAAGACAAATATGATTAACCTACATTCATTAATGAAAGCTTGTTTGTGCATATGTGTCAAACAACAATTCTATATAACCGGATGTATATTATAACACAGCTGTACTGACTGTGATCTGAATTGAAGACATAAATCTGCGTCATACTGTGCCTTAAAGAGCCAGACCGTCAACAGAACCTACAATTACCTCTGTGAATAAATCTCAGTAATGAGCAATTATCTTCTGAGGACAGTCTGATAATAGCTATGATCAGCCTCTGTGTGCTTATCAGAACAAAACACATGCTGTAATTCAGTACAGAGATGCTGATTAGATCTACAGTACAAGAATCAAACATTTCTCATCATTTCTTCTGAGATTCACTTATAATGTCAGTAAAACAGGCTCTCTCAGACCATTGAATTAAAAGGGCTGCTGGGTTTACAGACTTTTAATAAGTGCATACGATCTGCTCGTAAAATAGGGAAATGCAGGCATGCCACACAGATTGCGTCTTGCTAATATAATTTGCAGTGCTGATTCGGCCTGGCAAAGCCTGTGACAGATTTACAAGAAAACCTGTGCTGAAATGTGCTGCCAAAACTGTTAAAGGTGAAGTGTATAATTTTTAATAAATTTCCCTTCCGTATCTCAGATTTACATGACCTCTCTGTAGGTTGATTTTTAATAAAGTGCTGACCAGTGCTTGATATCATGAAGAACGATTACCAAAAACAGCTGTGAAACCTTAAGATGACTGCTTGACAAAATTAGAATATACACACATAACATAAAACATAATATGATTATATATAAATTACTGATATGTCAGTGCAAAAATAAATGTATGTAAGAATGATAAGAATATAGATGCTTATTAATGCTAAAGCTAAGAACATTCACTGCCCAGAATTATGTTATAATCAAAATCTGACGGGGGTTTGAGACAAGACTCTTGCTAATGATGTTTTATTTGAAGCTGCAGAGTAAGAATATAAATCAGAACTAGCTTTGAAGCTTCTTAACTTTGACACACATGACAGAATCTGAGGCACTTATCCTGCATGTTATAATCACATGGACAGATAGCAAGTGACTGTAAACATTCTGTAAAAGAAATGTGTGTGTTTGAGTGGTTTAAAGTGTGTGTGTGTGTGTGTGTGTGTGTGTGTGAGAGAGGGCTGCTTTGGCGTCAGTGCTGTGTCATAAGCGTAACTTGGCCCGAGTTCTGCTTTGCAGGAATGCCACGTAATCAAAACTCCACAGATAAGATTAAACCAGCAGACCAACTGCTCAACATTAATGAGTATTAAACTGCCTGCCTGACTTTGTCTTTGAAAAGTCTGTGTTCCTCTAATGTTACATTTTCTTAACAACATTCTGTGTCTTGTTCACTTTAAAATTGTCTGTTTGACATCAAAGCACATGCAGAAGCAGTCAGAAATAAATATAAACATAAATCTATTAATAAATAAAAATGTCCTAATTACATTCCTACAGCTAAAAACCTCTTTCTCTTTGTGTTTAAGTTGGTCTTTGGTTGTAACTGATTAGCCTACTAGCTTAAAATAGAGCAAACCAACTACTGTCTCAAAATTCACAGCACAATAATTCGCTCTTGAGCGTAAAAATTTACTGAGGTTGAGGGGGATATGAGTCTGCTGGGGGATATGAGTCTGCTGGGGGATATGAGTCTGCTGGGGGATATGAGTCTGCTGGGGGATATGAGTCTGCTGGGGGTAGAATTTCACAGGTAAAGGGGTCTTTATGCACAGTGAAATCAACAAAATCAAGTTTTGCTTAAACCATTTATGACCTCTACCTGATGAAGGAACACAGTTTGAGATGTTTGTATGATGTCACACACTGTTGGGTATAAGAATTGTTTTAAAGCTTCCATAAATGTCATCTGTCATAAATTTAAACATCTACTTATACACCATAAAAAGCTGAGCTACAGCTTTCCTGTAGCTCAGTGGTTAGAGTATGGCGTTAACAACGCCAAGGTCATGGGTTCGATCCCAGGGATTGCACATACTCAATGTATAGTGATCAATGTGTAGTATAATGCAATGTAAGTCGCTTTGGATAAAAGCGTCTGCCAAATGCCTAAATGTAAATGTAAATAAACAGTCAAATAAAACATTCAAACCCTTTAACAGTTACTGTAAACTCACTCATTTGTGCTGCAAGTTTCTTTAGGGTTGGTGTGAATAAAATATGTACAATGATATAAAGTTGCAAGTCCTAATTAAAAACAGATGCCAATGATCTGGATGGATCAAAACAACACACCATGTAAACAACGTATACATCAATATGAAAACATTCCGGAAAACATTCAGTGGACACGCATAACCGACTCATCCCACTTTCTCTAAAAAACAACAATTTTAAATGACTGCTTTATACATTTCCAGCGCTGCTTGTTGTGATTCACGTTATTCAGATATTAGTCTAATCTGATGAGGGTTGGTGTGTCCACACTAACTGAATGGTGACTGGAGTGATGGATACAGGCCCGGAAGCTTCATGACTGAGATAATGTTCTCCTTCCATCTTTGTTGCCAGCAATACCTTAACAGAAGCAGATCATTGCGTCTGGTAGGCTAAAAATAGAGCTATGTTATAGAACATACAAGCAGCTATTGCTTTATGGATCTCGGCTCATGCGGCTTCATAAAATTTTCATTGGTTTTTAACACTCTCGTGTTCTTTAATCAGAAAATACAGATTCATTCATCCAGTTTATGAGTGATGTCAGGAAGCTTGTAGATGAGTATTGATCTGTGTACACAGTATTTAATGCTTCATTGGTCTTCCTCATCATGGCTCTCTTCCTGTCATAGTGCTGGTGTGTGTCAGCTGCAGGATGAACCACGTAATGTCCATCTGAGATGAACTGAGATGAATCTCCGTCACTCATCATATCTTGACCTTGTGTGTTGTATCAGTGACTGATAAGAGTTCACAGGGCTTTTGGGAATTTGTCAGGCATTAATATTTATGTTTGTAAAGAAGTTTCATTAATTCATTTTTTTTAAAGTTGGCCTGCCAATTTTAATTAAAAAGCAATGTTCAATTAAAAGTCAAATAAATGTGCATGTAAAAATGTATATGGAAGGTATAAAATAAATGGCTTCTAAATCTCAGACTGATAGACGACTCGATTACAAAATGGATTTATTTGTGACTGGAAAATGAGCACTGGTGTGCAATACACAGAATCAAGAGATATTCCTCAGCACTCAGATGTACAGTGCTATAAAAACACGCCGCAGAGAAGTATTTGTGTGGCGCTCAAGGTGTATTGTACACAAGAATTACAGTGTAGGATTGGGCCTTTTCAAGTAATAAGCAATGAATCCCCAGAAATGTATTTATCCTTGTATTGACATTATATTGATGTTATGTCATGGTTTCAGCCTTGGAGAAATATTTTCTACAAACAGAACATACTTCTGTGAACGCCTGCTTTTTATTTTGATACTTAAAATAGTTTTAATGCAGATGCCATTTATGGAATAAGGGAAGATAAATCAAAACTTAAATCCAGAGGCAGACGGCTGCGTAATTACTGTTGCTTGTTAATGAAAGTGATTATAGTAAATTGAAAGTTCATATCAGGACACACATGAGGTGGGGGGTATCACTGTGAGTGTTTAATAGAAAGTGCTCACCCTTGCCTGTAATATTGTCAGAATAACAGTGATTCCAAAAGACAGAACTTGCTATAAATGAGAACAAACAAACTATCTTATTTGTGTCTGTTGTTGTGTATTATTGTAATAGTTGATGTTAATTCCCAAAAATTTACTCACCCGAATATCATTTTTGATTTGGGTCAGTAAGCAAAGTTCTAGCAACACCCTAGTAACTGCATAGCAATGCATGAAGAAGCACTCAGAACACCTTAGCAATGGTATAGCAACATCCTGGCAACCATATATGAATATAAATATATTGTATATATTGTCTGTACTGGCACTACTGCTGCCCCTAAAGTAACAGTTTGAGTAACTCCTGTGTGGTCACTCGTATATATATATACTCATATCACTCATGCCACTCATATACTCATATCATATATATACACTCATATCACTCATATCACTCATATCACTCATATCACTCATATACTCATATCATATATATACTCATATCACTCATGTCACTCATATACTCATATCATATATATACTCATATCACTCAT
>JAZGTJ010003887.1:0-33122 GCA_036877575.1 Botia almorhae
GCGTGTGGTGATATCTTTGTCTACACAAACATTGTTCTCTGCCTGTATTATTTTATATTGTTTTGGGGGGCTTAGTGTGTTTCTATCAAGCCACCTTTGGTTAATGTAATAACAGCCAATAACAATGCATGGGCGAGGCGTGTGTGTGGGGGGGGGTTGGAGTTTGCCACAGAGGAGGGACCAACAGGACAAACTGTAACTGAAAATCTTGAACATTGCACCTTTAGCTTGTAATTGTTGTTAAGGTTGTTTTTAATAATACTTTCAATTTTCTGTTATGAACTCGTAAACATATATTGAAATTATCATTTAGAAACATATGGGCTATCTTCAAATTACACAATATTAATAATGAAACATATATATATATATATATATATATGTATGTATATACTGTATGTTTTATTATATTTAATAAATTAATTTGTAGACTACCAAACATTTCCAAGCATTCTCTTATTTTCCCCAATACAGAGTAATATTTATTTGTAAAATGTAAAAGTAATGTAAAAACAACATTACGAACATTTTGTGGTACTGTACACAAAAATATTGGATTGCTTGAATGCTTGCAACTGCAGTGAAACACTGGTTTGAAGAAACAGGTCTACAGTTGAGAAACAGTCAGTTATAGTTCATAGTTATAATTAGAAAAAACACTTTACATATCGGAGCAAAAAAAGCCATATTAGTTGCAATCCATTAAATTCCTCTTGCGATCAGTTCAGTTTAACATCCCGCGAGTCGTGGCTAATTCAATTTCCACTTGTGAACCGAACGAGAGGCAATTGCACATCTGAGTTCTGCTCATTGCTGTTTTTACACGATTGTTTCTGGTAATGTGTCAACATTGTCTGATGATAACAGCTGCCATATAAGCCACCTGTCTGCGGGCCAGGCCGCACGCTCCTCTGCGCTGAACGTCTTTGTCGGTACTGTGACAACTGACTCCGCCTCCTGTCCGCGATGACAGGAAATGACATTGTGGGGTTGTACAGACCCCAAAAACTGCGTGAAGGCAGCAGGAAGTTTATCTTGTTTGTCTGAGAGCGGAGGGCTAACAGGAGGCGACATGGCCTCCTCTGATTGGTGCAATGTTGTCCGGCAGCCCAATGTGATTGGACCTGTTTGACTGTGCCTGGGGATGCGCAGGGGTCTGCTGTCTGCACACAGCTGCTCCGTGTTGCTGTATTTGGCGGTTTCAGACGAGACACGTTTATATAAGTGTCCATCTGAGCCTGAGAGACAGAAAGAAATGAACGTTCCTTATTCATACCAATGCAGCACAGGTTTGATCCCAGCTAGTAATATTAGGTAGCACGAACATTTCCATAACGTTTCGAGTAGGTAATCAAAATGTTCTAGGAACATTATATGGGCTATGGGCACAGCTGGTATAACCAGCTGATTTGTTAAAAACCTGAGCTGTTCTTCTGACTCTTTTGGGATGCATACAGGGGTGTTGAGCTGAAATAAAATCAATCACCTCAGCACCATTAAAGCCTTAATTGTCTGTCTGAGCAGAATCTCAATGCTGATTTTGTCGATACGCCTTTGGTGACACAATAACGATCTTATACCTGTGAGCAGTTTGTCATGGACTGACAGAAGAGCAGCATGTCGGCGTCTCCAGACGTTGGCCTTCTCATAAAACGTCTCCCCTGTGGGAAGCAGTATGTTCATTACAACACATACGACACAAACTCTGTTCCAAAAACTGGAGAGCTGCCTACGTAGACAGCATTTAAAGACATCACAGGTGCACTCCTGACACAATGACTGTTCCAAAAGGTAGACTGCAACATCATGCTGTTCAAACAAACCTTCTGTTAACCTTAATCCAAGGAAAAATGCAATCCCGCAATGCATTGTGGGAAAAATGTTTGCAAGAGGGCGCGGTTGAAGCGAGTGAGAAGTTGATTTCACACATAAACTATTGATACAAATTGTGCTAACCAATAAACTCTAAAACATGGAGATTTTATCCAATAATCTTGTCACCGATGAGATTTCACTTTAGCTAGAATGCGGCCTATGTATTTAGCAACCCAGCTAACAAGGGAACGTTCTCAGGAACTTTGCATAATGTTCTTTAAAAGTTCTCTCAAAGTTATCAAAAACGCTCTTGCGGTAACGTGAATAGAGAGCTTTTGTAACATTATATAGCGGAACCTTTTAAAAATGTTACAGAATTAAACAAAGTTTAGCATTTTTATAACCAAGCCAACATGAACACAATATCTAAAAAAACGGAACATTCTTAAAACGTTCAGAATAACATTTTTAACGTTGGTGTTACTTAATGGAAACAATCCTACAAATCTTACATTGTTAGCGGGAAAGGCAGCGGACCTCTGCAGATTTTGGAACAGCTTGTGTACTTGTTGCCATGTAAACAAACCCACCGTTGTGTTCCTGTGAGGGTGGGAGGCAGGAATTCACTGTGATGTTCCTAGCAAGATCATCTAGGCTGACTGGGAGATTTTGCTGGTCGTGGCACATCCACTCTGAACGAGTAGGAGAGTTGTTTTCATAAGGGGAGATCTCTCCACTGGAAGATTTGGAATGGCTGGGAGAGTAATGATGGATATAGTGGAAGAATACAGTAAGTATTTGGGGTCAATGTCTGATCAATGTCTGATCTAACGCTAACAGGCAGGTTGCCTTCGGTGATGCACTGAGGTTGTCTACACTGAAAGCGTGAAGCTGCATGTCAAATCTGAATGTTCACTAACCATGAGTGAACAACTTATAGAGATATCAATGAGGCAGGTTGTGTGTGTGTGTGTTGTGTGTGTGTGTGTGATTACCTGCACTGCTGTGACATTGTGACACTGAACAAATCAACAAACAAATCACCGTTGTCATAGTTTCAGCTGAGCAGTTACTGTAGCAGAGTGATACAAAACAGACTGTTCTAGACCTATAGCAGCACACTTGGAACACCTCTCGTCCAATCAGAACCAGAAGCGTTGTAATTTGCTACAATGACCGGGTGACTGTACGTTATCGCGTATTGAGGGTGTTCTGTGCTTTCTGAAGGAACATTAGATATTGCAGGCAAATCTAAAAGACGAACAAAATCTGATGGATGAAATCTGATCGTGTGTGTTTTGTGTGCATGCAGACAGATCTGAGCTATTGGTTACACCATCCTGATTGGCTGACAGTGTCACATGTTCACTTACTCACTGTGTGGAGTTTTTCTTCTCAGCAGATAATTCACCACATCACTGTCAGTGTCTGACAGACTCAACAGCACTTCAGTCTGCAGCTCAGCGGAAATCTGCAGATTAAACACATCTGTTATTCCAACACTCAAAGTTGCCAATATTGTTTCTTCGTAACAGTCTCTAAACCCTACAATTTACAATAAGGCATTAAAAACACACAAATCATAACAAAGTGGGTTGTTTAAAAAACAAGATGTCACCAAAAACAAATTGTCATCTTTAAGTGTCGTCGCCATACATATTTGACATATGTGATGTATGTAAAGTATCTAAAACACAATGGAGAAACTACAATCCATAGCAATGCATATGAAAATGATAAACATGTGACTTTAAATGGGTCGTGCTATGACGAATCATATTCAATATTCAATAGCAATTTAATGCATGATGTAACCCCTTTAAATGTTGAAATCCCTCTAAAAACAAACAACACAGCACAGCACAGGTTTTATGTAAAACTTAATATCTGTTATTCATCCCTTTAACGTCAGCGTTCCAAACGACATCACTTCCATCCCTTTTTGGGATATGCCCGAGGACTGGGTTGGAAAAATGTGTTTCCGTGTTTCAAATATCTCACCCTGAGCACCATAAACAGAGAACTGTCATAAATAATCATAATCAAATTTTTATTATTTTATGTTCTTTGGCCGAGCCACATCGTATCGCGAACCTCAGCGTTACTGGAGTTGACATTTTTGGCGTATGAAATAATCCAGATGTGTCACAGAAATGTGTCGTACCATGAAGAGGGTTTCATGCGAGTCGATCATGTGCTGGACGACGGTAATGATGGCGGCGCTGTCCTCCACGCGAGCAGAACTCTGCAGGCTGAACTCCTTCTCTGAGCTCTTCTGCTTGTGCAGCAGGTTCGGCCCAAATATGGTGGCCAGGTTCAATGATGTCATCTTGTTACCAATGATCTGAATGAGACGCATTAGAAACAGACACGTTGAGCTTTAACAATGAGTTCACCTCTCGTGTCTTTTCAAACCTGTATTCTGTGACTTTTTACGTAGAACCAAGAAGAAATGTTAAGAAATCTGTAAACAGGGCTTTCACACACTGAGCACATCTGTCAGGCGACAAAAAAGACAATGTATCATTAAAGTAACGTATACTACTATTGAAGTGGTATAGCAGTATAAATCTTCTAAAGTCATATGATGTCTTTTTATGAGAAGAAAAATTAAGGAATTATTTACTAAATCACTGCCGGGCTAACAGGAAATGCTTTTAGAATGCTGGCAAACGTTCTCTAAAAGTTTTTCTAAAGTTATCCAAAACATTTTTGCAGTAACATTAGTAGAACTTTTTTTAATGTTACATATCATATATATCAAAAACATTATTCTTAAGTTGTTTATGAAACATTATAACAACGTTACAAAATTTTTTGTTTGAGTTTGAGTAACGTTCTTATAACCAAGCATGAATGGAGAACATCTAAACAGAAACGTACGCACAAAATGAGCTCGTTAAACTCATCGTGATTAGTGAAGTTCATCACACTTCACAATGGCATGCTGGGAAATAGTTACATAATGATCTTAAATCAACAACAATCTCATCTTGGCTTACTGTTGCCTTATAAGACAAACACACAAACAATGGCATCAAAAGTTAAGAATGTTGTTGTGGGTTTGAACTGGAAGAAGCAGAAGAGTTTTGTGATGTTTGTGAGCACAAAATAACTCATATATGAGCTCACATGTTTTTCTGTCTTTAGCTCAGCCATCTGTGTGTCATGTAACTCCACCACGCGACGGCTAGCGACAGAAACGCGACCCTTTTAATATTTACACAACTCGAGCTGTCTAAATGAGACGCTGTTAAAGCATCTTTGGCCTGGCCCTCACGACAACTGACCAGTCATGGAACAAAGAAGGATTGTAAAATACATCTAATACATCACGCTATTTAGAAAGACCGAACACTGATATTCACAATATTGCTACATTTCATGCTGCATTTCATTTCATGCTGCTTTCATGCATGCTGCAAATCGCTGTGAATATATTGAGATATCGCTCAGTCCTTCCATCGCATTACTACACTCACCTCCTGGCCGTCAGAGGTCCGGGAATCTTCTGCGTGATTGGCCACGTTAGACAGGAAGTGCAGTAAACACTGCAGGGTGTCGCTGTTGCAGGCGGGCAGCAGGCAGATGAGCAGCTGCATGGCGGCGTGTCGCTCTGTCCTGTTCAGAGCTGCAAAAACACCACAGACAGAAGCAGATTCAGAGACGCGCTACGTTTCATGAGAATGAAGCGCAACGACCGTTCCTACATGCGCAGCTGATGAAGGCTGAGTAAAGCTCTCTGGTCAATAGCGGATCAGGCAGGTCTCGCAGAAACTCTTTCAGCAGGGCAGCCACGTCATGGACGCTGTGCTGCTGGTCCAGAACAACATCCACACCTTCATCAAACTCCTCACGCAGCTGAAAGACACAAAACACACAGAGCATCAATACCGCAAAAGAACACATGCTGATGCATCGTTGGTAAGAATATGGTAATATTAAAATCTAATTGCTTTGAGGTATGTATTTATTTAGCATAAAAAGTGTAATATCATTACTGAGAATACATGATTTCTACTGCACTAGGTATATAAAAGTTACAAAAGTACACCTACATAGAGATACAGTAAAGTTATACTGTACTGTATCTATACTATACTGTAAAATGACAGTTATACCTGTCATGTAATGTCAGGTCTATTATGTGGCATAATATTATTTTATTATTATTTTTCTTTCATGGCAATATTTGTTCTGCTGTTTTAGCTACTTCTTTTAAGCATCAAATGAAATCAAGTGTCCCTGTAGCTCGACTGGTAGATCGTGACAATATAAACGCTAAGAATCATGGGATTGATTTACAGTGAGCACACAATGCACACATATAAAGTAAATATCAAACAGTTGCTTCTCACCTGTCTCACTCTTTTCTTGGAGCTTCCGACACGAAAAATACCCACCGTCTGCAGACCTACACATTGTCAAAATCAAGTCAATTTTATCTGCACGACGCCTTTAACAAAACATTTCATTTAAGCATGCGGTACAATCCATGTGTTCGATAAACAGATTTAATATGGCAATTATTTAATAGGATAACATTACGTTTAAAAAGCGTAGGGATAACGATTTGTAGTTTTTGAAGCGACTGCAGGGAAGCGAAGTGAGGGATCATAAATGTTCATGTCATTATCAGATGAAAACTCAGTTGGACTGAAGAACTGACCGAACTTCTCCAGATGTTTGCAGCAGCTGTCCAGCACGTGAGGCACCTGTCTGCAGATGGGATTCAAAGTCAGCTTCTTATCTCTCGTCTTCTTCTCGCTGGGTGACTCCACTGACATGGAGAGCTGAAGAGCCTCCAGGAGACGCGTGTGACCCTCATCCAGATCCGTGATACAGTCCACAGACATCCCGCCCTAACCGCCGTAAAACACACATGTGACGTACTGTACATACAGTATACTGCCGTCTGTGTCACATGTACACATTGTGACTCAAAATAAACCTTGATGCATGAGAACTTTAATAATTAGCATGGGCACATTCTTACAGTATAAGTAATTTTATAGTATATATACACACACACACACAGATATATATTTATATATAGAGAGAGAGAGTATAAAATATATATCACCAGTTGGCACATTTCTATACCACACTGTATATACACTCAGTCTTACATGACACTAGTTGGTACCATCTGATACTCTACCCTTCTCTGAGAGCGCAGGGCTGTCTCTGGTGTGCCGGGGGAGCTGGCCTCATTGGGCGTCTCGGAGGCAGAGCTGAGGGAGGAGTTACTGCTGGAAAGCTCCTTGTTAGTGGATCTCCGGCCAGCCAGATGCCAGAGCGAAGATGGTCTGCCTGCAGAGCACCGCTGGCCATCCTGAAGCTGTTTTAGACGACGGTCATTAAAAATCACCTGTGAGAGCGGAACGCCGAATGCCTGAGGCTCCGACTCTGAGACAAGAGACAGACAGAAACAGAGAAAGACAGAGATAGAGAGACACAGAGAGAGAGGTATAGAGAGAGAGAGAGAGAGAGAGACAGAGAGAAAGCAAACATTTGTTTATAGACTGTGTCTTATAACATATAATCTGTGTTTATTATATGTTTGGCATCTGTGGTATAATTAATACCACCAAAATTATTTTGACTACATATTTTAAATATGTCATTAAAACTATTTAATTTTGATTAAAAGGCTGAAAAAGAAAACTACAAGATTTTATTAGTGATATATTTCCTCAGCCTAATCCTTCTTCATTTAATTCTCTAATTTTCCATTCAGCAGAATATGCCACAGAATGAAACTGTGGCAGTCATGTATAATGGTAATGCAGACAGGAGCTCTGCAGCACACTGGAAGCTGTGGGCAGTTTGTGGTCTGTAACATGAGTCAATGAACTAACAGTGGAACGTCTCGGATTGTTTTTGTTATTTCTTGTGGCGGTTGGCGCACAGCGGGAGAGTCTGCATTCCTGCACACATTACTGCATAGGAAGAAGACATGCTAAGTCGCATCAGACTGATGCATTGTGGGTAAAAACGCTATATATTTTAATGAACAGTGAGATCAGTCAGACAGTAAGACAGTGAGACAGTAAAACAAATTATTTACTCTTTTATTTAAAAAATGTATTCTTTAAAAAATGTTTTATTTAAAAATTTCTGGAAATACGCAGCACGCGTTAGGGTTTCAATTAAAAAAAAAGGCAAACATGTGACCTTGAACATGTGAATGGAAGATCAGAGGTTCCTAAGGTTCCTGAGGTTCCGTCACACATGACACTCTTTAGAACATTGTCAGATCATGTAAGAATAACAGAAATCATCATGTTTTCTTTACGCAGCACCATTAATGCAAAAGAACGACATACCAAATGCTCGAACCCGAGTCATGTTTTACTATATACGTTTGAAAATGTATATAAAATATATAGATAGATTTAATTTGAAAACAATGCAGAAAATAACTTTGCACTGGTGACATCAGACGTCTGGAGAGTCGATAATTTCTACAATAAAACATGTTCAGTCAGGGTTTCATTTAATAGAATTTGCTTTCATGTGTTTTCATGTGATAGTAAATCTCCACATGTTGAAATGAAATGCTGAAATCAGCTTCTGTGAGAATCAACGTCTTGATTTCCTTTGAAACACCAGAGTACATGAAAAACAAATACCTCTGTCTTTCTTTTCTTTTGACAGAGAATCCAGTTTCCTTCGGAGCGATTTCTTACGCTTCTGACAATCTAGAGAAGACACAGAGAACACAAAAGCCCATAAACAGCCAAAAACCATAAACACACAGCAAATGATTCAGAACAATAAAAGCCTTTTTATCCCATTAGTGATGAAAAATGAAACCGTAATTCTCTGCAATAATTCCTTTTTATGATAGTATAGATCTTAATACTGAAGATTTTGCTAAAACAGCTTTAAAAAAAATGTTGTTTTTTTTCAGAGGTGCACAGCCACTGAGCAGCCACTGTACTCAAGCAGATCCAGAACGTTCCACGCAGAAAGTAAACAGTTAAATAAAAAATAATAGTTATGAAAGTGTGTATAAACACAGTATGTATGCGGTATAGTGTACGTGGTGGCAATTCAACAAAAGAGGTCTGAGGTTTGATGCTTTTGTTTGCTAATGTACAAGCTGGACTAGAATGTTCTAGAAGAGTCTTGACTGAAATCTGAGGTATTTCAAGAGACCCCTTCACATGACTCACATCTGTGGTGTTCAATGCATTGGTTCAATGCGTCAGTTTCGGTGGCCCCCCTCGCCGCCCCCACGCCAGTCAAGCATCATCACGGGTTGCTCAAAGTTCAGACAATTTCAACTTTGCCTCCATTTGCCTCTAACCTCCTGAAGACTAGCCAATGAGCAGCCAGACAATTCACATGATGCACGTAATGTCTGTCTTTGCCATCTGTGCAGTTTTAATTTAGTCACGTTTATAGTCACGTTTATGCATTTGTCACGTTTATGCATTTAACAGGCGCTTTTATCCAAAACGACTTACAGTGTATTTAAGTTATACATGTTGTGTGCAGTGCGTGTTACGTGCAATACGAATCTTTTAAACCTCCATGAACACTTAATGAAGTGATATTATTGTATTGATTCCGTTTCATTTATGTTTTACTATTTCCAAGAACATTCAAAGAAGTATGAGATAGCAAGTATGCAATTTGTTTTACATTACAGGAAAAATTAAAATATAAAAAAAAGGGTATGAAAATCTTATTTTTTTCTTTCTTAAATATAATTTATGTGTGTGTGTGTTTATACCTTTAGGGATGGTGATCTGACATCCCAAATCAAAGTCTTTGGTCAGTCTGCTCAGAGCCACGTCCTGCAGTCGGACTCTCTCCAGCTCGGACAGGCTCTGAATAGGGACCGACTGCAGATGGAAATGATGTCCAGATGTTCTCTTCCAGGTCAAATCTCCCTGTGAACGAAAGAAAGAGGAAGAGAGACATTTTTTTCTATCACAGATTCTTGAACAAAGCTGTAACAGCCTCTAAATGTTTCTTCTTCCTCTGTTTACTTATCTATATCGTTTTATCTTGAAGTGTTTCATAAGGCGGAAAGCTATAAGAACTGCCAGAGAGGTCATTTCAAAATAAAGAGAGACTGACAGAAGTAATCTTAGGAAACAACACAGCAGTGTCGTCCACTTTCTTCAGCGACCTTTGACCCAGAAATGGGTTTTCCTCCTTCACATTCTCCAGTGACATTTACAAAAATTCTTCAGTGAAGAAGTCATGAACTAAATCAACCAGCTGTGAAATGAATACAAACATTATAAACTAGTGACTTCTATAAAAATATATACCAACTCCTAACTACCTCTGAGATTACGCTAGGTCTGCCTAGAAAAGTTCATATTTAAATATATAAAAACAAATTTTGCTATGAAGAAAGAATGTTACCGTTTAGATTTTTCTGGTATGTGCTTTTGGGGCGGGGCTTGATTTCGATGTTTAAACGAATACAGTATGAATTTGGGTATATAACAATTGCATTCTTACGTTTTCTTAAAATAGTCCCATTTTATGGAACATGCAATGACACGTACTTAAGAATTTTTGGCATCCCCAAAAGAGATTTTGGCGGTAACGAGCACTGCTCCCCTTCCCCCCTCAGAATTGTGAAATTGGACCCAGACTCTGGCAGGCAGTCATGTTTTGATGGTTCTTCCTTATACAGGATTTCTTGGAATGACAACTGAAGTAAATTTCACCAGCCGTTTCAGACTGACAGCCAATTTGATCAGCTACTAATTTTCAGTTAAACTTCTAGCAAGACGGTGGCGAGTTTCTTAAAAGTGTTAAACTAGGCTGTGGCACATGGCGTTTTGTATATGTGGAAGGGCTCTTGCTAAAGTTCACGGTGCAAGTAACAAAATATTTATGTGTGGGCCCCCTTTGCCCCAGGCCCATTGAGCAGTCTATACCACTGATGACCTTTTTGGGCCCCCTCATCACGGGCCCTCACAAGAAAAATGTATAACATTTAGTACTTCAGAAGCTGTATAAGATATTTACGTTTATGTTTCCCTCAGGAAAAAATAACAATAAACAATAGGTAGATTCCACAAATAGATAGATAGATTCCACAAATAATTCTATTCTAAAGTTTACATCCTTTTCGTATGGTCATTTTTAACATGGGTATGAAAAGCTGGATGTCATTTTTACACCTAATAAGAATCGAAGAGAAATACACTTTTGAACAGGAGTATCTGTGTCAATGAAGTTACTGTTTTGTGGAATAACAGTATCTGTAATATATGTACACCTTTAATAGAAAGTTTTTTTCATAGCGCTGGCACAGAAGAATCATTTATGGTTCCCCAAAGAATTGAACCAAAAGAAATGAAAAGAAATGAACCATTTCATTCAGGACCCACTACAAAGAACCTTTTGTGAAACCGAAGGTTCTATGAATGTAATGGTCCTTAATGGAACCAAACAGCCGCAAATTTTTTTTATACATATTTATTTGTATTTTTAATGATAATTATGTATAAATGTAATTATAAAAACTGATACTTCAGAGTGTCTACCCTGCATTGTTTAGTTAAACCCTGAACACACATGATATATATGAACTATATCAGCAGCACGGATGGCCAGTCAGGAAGGAAGCAGACTGTGCTGGTAAGATACTCATGACCTTTGACTAACCAGCCTGTAAATCTGCTCTGACCAGATTAAACTTCCTTTGATCCACCAGAGTGGAAACTGTCCAGTACCAAAAGAGGCTTTAGAAATCAACCGACAGTGTCAGCTACCCACTGGCCCGTTCCAGCCATTAAAAGTGCCTCCACTCAAAACTAAAGATTCTCTGTCATGTTTACTCACCTTTATTCTGTTATATTCATAATAAATGTTCAAGAAACTCTATACTGCGAGATTTATGTTGACCGCATGACCCACTTCAGATTTGGAACAGAAAGAATGCAAGTACAAAATATTTGGTGAACATTTGTTTCTTAAATGTACTGAAATAAAAAAACCAATAACTACAAATTTTACCTCAATAAATTCCTAATTTACATCTTATTAGTACTTAAACTAGATGTTGCTGTGTTAAGTGTAGGTATGGGGTAAGATTAAGGGCTGTACAATATGGTCATGCAGAATAAGGCATTATTATGTGCTTTATAAGTACTAGGAAACAGCCAGTATGCAAGCTAATAGACAACTTCAAAGTGTGAACTGGTCCCCATACTAGTGCTACAGATAAACATGAGCACTTTCCACAGTAAAGCATTACTGTGTTTTCAGTGTTTGGTCCTCTGTCCTGCAGCACAGAGAAACACACGCTTGTCCTCCATTAAGATCTCCTTTCACTCGTTTCCACTCAGATCAATCTCACTCGAACCCGACAGCTTAGATAATAGACCCACATACGGCAGAACATCATAAATCAAACACCGTCTACTGAAAATGTCTTTCACAGCTGCGGTGGTTCAAGACGGAGTCAAAATTCCACAGGCGTGTCTCATCGGCCTGCATGACTTAGAACTGTAATCATCCACTCACATCCCCATGAGCTGGATCCATCGAAAATACGATCAATAAGTGAGCGGACTGTATCATAGACACGAGTGTGCGCGCGTATGATAAGTATTTTTTCTCTGAGGTTCATGTATAATGGCAGTAAAGTTTATCTGCAGTTATAATATGTAGTTTTAAACTACCCAGCATAACAGAGACGCATTGAAACAAGGCTGGAAAACACTTAGCAATGATCAGAAGAAACTTAAGATGCAAATGCCATTTGATTTTAAATGAACAGATTTTAATAAGAAAAGGGTAGACAGGAGTGGTGTGTATTGTCGGAGATCCTGTAGTTAGCAGCTTCACACACAGACACACACACACACACAGCAACTCAATGGCTGCAAGCTCACTGTCGCCTCACTTAGCATAAATTAAAGCCTCACTCATTAGCATAAAAAGGTGAGCAACAGTCTAATTTGAACAGCTGTCCAATGAGAGATGCTTGAGGATCATGAAAGAAGCATCACACGCGTGCGTGTGTGTGTGTGTGTGTGTGTGTAATGGTAATTTAAGGCTCATCTGCTCAACTGCACACAGATTCTTAACCAATAGCATCTCATTAACATTCTGCTGAAGTGTTGCTAGCACACACACACCTATAGTGCTCAGTGCAATATCAATATTTTTAAAGATATAAAACAGATCATGGAAAAAAAATGATAAACCGATTCCATCACATTTGTAATACGAGACAAAGGGGTTAATATGTTGGTATTGTATAATTCACTTCAGTGTTTTTAAACAGAAACATGTATGTGTGTAATTTACATACAAATACGACGCGGGTCACCTTGATTTTACATATTGAAATTTAGACGATGATGAGTTTTCCTGAGGCTCAGCTGGCTGTTCTTGTTCTGCACTCTGGATCCGTTTAGCCACGTTCTTTCTGATAGGAAATAGGAGCTTGGGGACGGAAGGGTTCTTTGAAGAATTTCTTAAGACATTCTTTGTTTCTGTGGACAAAGAAACCACCAAAACAAACAGTGCTGTTTTCTTACCCAATGCTTTATTCACTCCACGCTCCATATATTACATCATAGCACTGACAAATTACAAATAATCTCTCAATTGTTTCTCCGGACAGAATAAATTAAAATCAAATGGAGACTGTCGTTTCCAGCGCTCATTCCCTCTTTAAATAAAAGGTGCTAAAAAGGGTTCCTCGAAGCAATGGCATTCAAAGAGCCTTTTAGTTCCTATAGTTCCTAAAAGAACCTTTTATCTTACCATTTTATAATCTGTATGAACCTTTTCCCACTACAACGAACCTTTTAGGCAACAGAATGTATGTTTATTTAGGCAATAAACATACACTCTTACAAAGAAAGGTTCCCAAAAGGTTCTTTGTCAGGCTGTACGGTTCCTTAAAGAACCTTTAACATCCACAGAACCTTTTGGGAACCTTTATTTGTAAGAGGGTATGTTTATTGCTTCTCTGAAATTCTTTCAGATGTTTTTTTAAGTATGGCATCTTTTTTCGGTACTGTAACTACACACCCCTCCGCACTGACACGTTATCTTACCCCGACATCCATCATCGGCTTTCCAGCCGTGCGGACAGTTTTCTGGCATTCCCACTGAAAACGTCCCACGAGAGAAAGCTTGTGCACAGATATGGAATGAAATGCTTCACAAAGGCGTCGGAGGCCCTACATAGTGTTCACTGCTCCCTGCACACTTAGAAGTGTGTCTTTACACTTTATTTGACAGAATTAATTTATTTTAACTGTTTTTTTGTGGTATCAACCATTTTAGAAACCCAGTGAGAAATCAAAGCCCGGTTATACGGTTCCACATGAGAATGGCAGACTTGACAGACCCTCCACTTCCAGCTATTGAGTCATTGAGGGTCACACAGAATCTCTGTCAGAAGTCCTGAGGGTGTGTCACTTCCTACATGTGCTGCATTTTCCTGCAGACTAAAGAGACACACGAATGCTTTGTGAAGCACTTATTTGTTATATGGCTTTGCAACAACATACATTATGAAAAGCTATACAGATCATTTAAATGACCATAATACTGATTTAAACTGGTTTGAATTGCAATGTCCTGTGTAGGTCAGGAATGTGTGTGCCTAAAGCAAATTGAAGCAACGCATGGTCGTAATTTAAATATAAGTTCAAATAAAATGCAATGAAATTGCAACAAAACTAAGCACAGTTTTTAATATGTTTCATTTTCAGCATAAATTGCCCATAAATGTTATCATATAAATAAAACTTGTGTAAAAAGTGTGCAAAAAAAGAAAACAGATTACATTTATAGTCCATGTTTTAAAACACCATGTATGGAATAGAGCATTTAAATTATATATAGTGCATTACAATTAATGCATTAACTTTCATTGAAGAAAACTTCATTTCCCAGAATGCTGTAGTTATCCTAATGTAGTAAGTCTTTAAAATGAAGCCAAACAACATAAAACAGGTTGACAAAAGATGAAAAGCTTATACAGCTGACCAATGAATGTCCTCTGTTGAATGCTGAGTTTCTTTGAATTGCAATTCAGTCCTTTCATTTATATTCCACATGGTGAACATCCTCCAGGGAGGGGCCGAATTATTGAAATTCCAACATTTAAATTGAAAGGTAGGTAATTGTCCATTTCAGATTTTTTCTAACCCTGAGTTAGACAATCTTTAACCAATCAACGATAACAAAACATACAAAAGTACAAAGAGTTCAACTGTTCCGCTGAAAATTCCGGAACAATCCCACTGAATCGCTCCGATGATGTAATAGTTTTAAATATCACTTCATCTTGTGCCCAGTGTCAAATGCATGAGCTGCACAAAGAAACAGGAAGTTCCAGATTCTGGGTGCAAGATGTGGGTTTCAACATCACTGTGCTAATCAGTGAATCAGACAGGACACACCCTTCAGCATTTTCCCAGGTTCACAGAGGGAAACACAAAAGTCGGAGTCCCAGGACAAAAGCTGCCTCTTTAATTCTCGTTATTCTCTGCATAACTCTTTTCTCAAAAGCAAACAGTGTGGGAATTTTCAAGACTCAAACAAACATCTTTTGTCGCCACTACAACATTGTTGAACCTGTAAACAACACTGCTTAGCTGGGAAAAACCTGCAGCGGGATGCTCAGGTGCTGCTATGCACTTGCTAAGTTTTCTCTGTCGCCTCTAGGCCACTGCTGATTGGCTGCTTGCGGTTTGGGGTTTGTTAACGCCACTAACCTTAAAGGTAGACAATTTCGGGAAGGCCAGCAACAGAAGCTAGTTTAAAAGCATAAGATCCCACCCTCCCTTCAGTGCGCTTACGAAAGCCACGCCTCCTCCAAAACACATGAGCGTGGTGTGAGGAGATATGTACATACATAGCTTGACAGGCATTTCGGATCGGATGCAATGATTGGACGAACAATTTAGGTCCCATGCCTTCAACAGCAGGCATATATTTAAATAAAAATGTTTGGAGCACATTACTTAGTGATTGCTATCAGGATGTGAAGAGACCTTCAACCAGCATAATTAAAAATGCTTCTGAAAGAAATCGTTCTTTATTATTGTGGTTTGGATGCACGATGCATTTCGTTAAAACGAAAGTTAGAATCTTAAACGGGCTGTTTCCCGAATTCTCATAGACATTTTTCATCAAAAACCATCATGCCGATTTTACCGTCTCATACTGCACGTACATCACAACGAAAATCTAGCGTGGACAATTCTTAGTATTTGAAGTCGGCTAAATGAATTCGGAATTCCTGCATAAAGACTAAAATGAAAGCAGGAAGACCAGAACGTCTTTGGCACACATGGAACAATTTACTCAAAAGCTTGAGGGCAAAAAATAACAGCCCAGCAAATCTTAAAGCAAACAAAACTTCGACAGCTCATCTGGGGTCCCGAAAGCTCACAGCATTGCAGGGGAGGGTGTATGAGACAAGGGAGGGTGTATGAGACTCAGGGTAAAGTAAGCAGTCTTCTTTCTTAAGGAAACGACACGTTGTATATGATCAAAGCGAGAAGGTCCATGACACCATCTGAATAGCAGCAGCTCTGCTGGTTTCAGGTGAACTGATCACAAGTCACGCAAAACAGATTCTGTTCTTACACCTGACATTAACGTGCATCTCAAATGCGTTTCCTGTGAGCACTCGTGATCCGGTTGCATGGCTGCATTCATACATCACTTAAGATGATGTCCCATACTGATGTTCATGTATGAGCTGCTGACAGGGAAGTTCAAAAGATGTGAGATTTGAATGCCCACCTATCTGGAAAATAACACACAGATTTGGGGATCAGAGATGCTTAGCGCATGTCGCAACTGTTCTTGCCTGCAGGAGTTGCAATTATCTGACAAACAATCTTACTTAAAACATTGAGTAACTTGTGGGCCTGCGTTCATATGTCACACCAAAGACAATGAAACCACCTTGAGGTGAGTCAGACTTCTATAAACATGTCTAACCTTCACTGGGAAACCCACAATGAATTCTGTTCCAACTCCTTTAAAAACCACCACTCTGCATTACGTTAATTCAATAGTGGGATTTTATGAAGCATCTAGTCAACGCAACCCTCATTAACGTCAATGTGAAGCATTAAAATGTTCAAAACCCATTTCATCCACAGAATGATGTTTTTCTGAGTGAAACAGGATATTCAGTGAGGAGCATGTAGGCGGGGCTTTACACATCAGGAATTGATTAGACTGTGAAAAGTGGGTGTTACAAACGAGAACAGAGGGGAGGGGCTAAGAGGGACCTGTGACATCAGCCGACAAGTCATTGCATTTCTTTACGTGTGATAAAACATTACGAATACATTTCCTCTTAAAAGGATGAATCTTAAACAAGAACGTCGGGAATGCGCAATTAGAAAATAATCAGGTCGATTTTGATTCCACGTTGACTAAACGGTTCCTAATTCGTGTAATTTGTCCTCATTTAAAGGTTTCTAATAGATCAGCTTCTAATACCCAAAAGCCTGTTTTCCTCTTATTAGTGGTAAACTGCTCAAATAATGTAGAAAACATAAGGGACCTTGCAGCCGAACTTCAGCGCTGTTGTACTGAGCTGACAGTCTCCAGTGAGAAGAACTATTTGCACGGTTAGGGTTGCCAAAAACCAGGTCATGCTGCTCCTCCGCTGTGAGAAGCTGAAGCAACTTCATGTAAACCAGATGTCACTCCACTTAAGAACTGCACTCAGCTCGTACTCGGCTTCTCTTAGCACAGTAAACCCGTAACTGCAGAAACGCATGAGAAAAGCATCTTTCCTAGCATTACTCCGCTGGAGGGAGTAATTATTGAAGTAATAACACACGAGCAGTGGTGCATTACAGACATTTTATTACGGGTAAGTGGTGCTGTTTGGCACAACGCAAAAGGGGACATAAAAAACACACATGGTCTTAAACTGGGCTTACTGATTTCTTAATGCCATCACGGCAATATGACAAAAGATTCCAGTATACGATAAATGGTTAAATTTACTACAATAAACAATCGGAATATGTTTTTTACGATAATATGGACCAGCAGTCTGTAGGATGTTTGCGGTTGTCAGGCTCATCCAATCAGAATTCAGTCAGAACTATCTGCTTTGTAATCTGTGTATTGGGGCTTTAATTGTGCTTACATTTTGTCTCAGCCGAATCAAAATGTTAGGAAAAGGCCACGAGCACAAATAAAAGCAATTTGACCAAACATGGGGATGTATTTGAAAATGGCTTAAAAAGCAACCCAATAAAAGCTGAACAAAACTCAATGACTTACTGAGACAGATTAAAGCACTTTTCTTGTTAGATCTAAACATTGTTAAGCTTTTAACTGGAACAAATTCCCTGAAATGGTCTGCGACAGGCAACGAGACTGAGGAGAGGAACCAAATATTGAAAACTTCTCAACAGCAGTGGGCATTATCTGGTACAGTGTGGCCACATCGGTTGCCATGGCGACGACTCCGGCGTCAACATGCTGCTAAAAATTGTTGTTTTCTTCTACAATTCTACAACAACCGAGAGATGAAAGCTACAAGCATGGAAAAAGACGACGGGCAACAGATGAAAAACATCCTACTTGAATCCAGTCCGAATCCGATCACATTTGTGCTGCCTGATTATTCCAAACAAAAGTTACAACACGCTTTAGGAGAGACAGATGTACGGCCAGATATTCAAAAGATATCATGCTAAACACTTCCAGGTTCACTGTGACTTTAATATAGTTTGGTGTGTTGACAACAGAGAGGAGCTGCATAAACTCCTGAACAGATTCCAGAGAGGTCAGGTGACATACAAAGAGGCCGCCCCTCTAAGGGGGGGCACACACAAACATCTACAAATTTGGGGTTTCTAAATGTTATAGTATGGCAACAAAGTGATAAAAAACACTCACTCAAGGCCTAAAATTTGTTTCTTAAAATGACTCATATGGAGGGACACCAAAAAATGAACTGACCCAACAGTGGCCTACCAACACCCCAACAGGGCTGAACTCGTGTAGAACCGAATACATCCCATCTCTCGTAACAACCTCGTAACTTCACATTTCTGCTCCTTGCGTTAAACAAAATCCAAAAACAAACAAACACATTCAAAACACCTTTGGTATTTCCTCTCAGTCAGACGTGCAAGATTAATGACACAGTCTTCAGTCCGGAACACTTTAGCACGTTTTAACCAAACGTTTTGTCAACACCAAACACTCTGTTTTTTATTCACATCATAGTTGTATATTATTATCATATGTTAATGTGTGTCAGAGGACGACGGACAGTGTAGTGCTGTGTGGTTCTTCTTGATGTTTGTGTTTCAGATGCCTCACATATCCTATACAGTTTTTCTCTCTACCTTTGAGTTGCTCACCAGACTTTAAACATTAAGGCAGATTCCTGTTAAGTTCATCACTGGGGTATAAAGTCATTGAAAACGTGGTTGTTTTCTGTTAAGCTGCTTTGAATTGGCACGTATTGAGACAAGCACAACACTGTACAAATAAACATGACTTGACTTGAATTCCGAGTGTCATGTTTAAGTTTTGACCTCTGTCAAAAGTTACAACAACATTTGCTTCATCTTTTATATATATATTAATATACAGTATATATATATATTGAAATAAATAGAAATGCTCATGAATAAATCTTTCCAGGTGTTTGGACCTTCTTTTTCGATACAAAAATATCAAAACAAAGTCCCACTCTGATTGGCTGATGCTATACAACTTCCAGAAGTCATCTCACACCCACCCGCTTAGATACAAAGTCATGTATACAAGATACCGGGTTCATATGCGTAAACGTCATCTTCACATATTATACAGAGACCTCAGCTGGGCATGACTGAGAACGTGTTGGTTTAGGTTTATTTAGGACTTAAAACTCTGGTCCTAAGGGCTGTGCCTTAAATTACTGTCATTTTTCTGGCAGTATTTAGTCTCAATCACAATGGCTTGAGGACATGCGCTCATTACAAACAGGATCCGCAGCTAAAAAAATTACATTTGTTAGAAATTCCAGTTAATATCCCTCTGGGGTAAATATGTGTGTGAGATTCTGAGTATTTTACTCAGACTGAAAAACTTTAAACTTATATGTAAGCGTTGATCTGTCTGGCTGTGATCCAGAAACAGACAATGTAAATACTGAACCCTGATCTAATGTTTTAGACATGATTTATGTCTTAAATTATGTCTAATTTCTTTAGTGGCTGTTTAAGACTTGTTTAAAATAAACCAATAACTGTCTTGTCTTCTCAATGCATGGACGATTACGTTTCAACGTTTGAAAACACCAAATGTCGACATTCAACAGATAACCAGACCGCACATCTTTAACACCTCAACAAAACCAGCTCTATTTTGAACTCTCTTGCATTTTTGCAGCCTTACCTCATTTTTATTATTGTGAGGAGGATCCGAATGTGGCAGCTTTCTCTGGAGCCACTTTCTGGGCGAGAAGATGCTGCTGGAACCGGAGAGACTGTGCGACGAATCCTTCGACGCGTTGCGTTTGCCGCTTCTGCACTCATGGTGAATGCTGGCCATGGACGACGCATCTGTAGATGCGGAGAAACTTGACGTGTTCGGTTTGAGACATTCGGATGATGTTTGACTGTACGTAAATCCACCTGTCGAGCTGGAGGTCCAGCAGTGAGACCTCTGACCGTGAGTTTCTCCGCAGTTTCTCATCAGCGCTGAATCCAAACTGCGCGTCTGGCGCAGTTTCTTTTTTGCGGCTGTTTTAGAGGCCGACGGAGAACATGAAAAGACGCTGTTGAGTAACTCCTGCGCGGACATCACTGCGCCACGACACCGCGAGGCATGAGAAGAGCGATGGTGTTTCTCGCAAACTACATAGTATCATTAGGTAGAAACACAAATGGAACAAATCGTATTTTCTCATCCATCTCCTGTGTAAATGTCAGCGCTTCCAAGGCGATGTTTCCATGAGCGATGCCAAACTGCGCGTCTGTGAAGTTTCTCAAGATCCTCAGTGGAGCGCCTGCCCTCTTTCTCCAGCGCTGCCCACCTCCATCTCCACCCGCTGTGTGTGTCTGTGTGGGTTATTCAGTGGCCTTCAGGGGGAGTCAACTTCTCGTGTGAAGAGTCTCTATGGAGAAGGTTCAGGGTTTCCATCTCTTGAGGTTCCTCTCAGCCCAGCGCCCCCAGCTCCTCAAGAGAAACGTCATATATCTTAAAGACCTTCGTATAACCGCAAATAGAGCCAAACAACACCTTACAAGATCGATTGTTCTTGCCAGGTAATCCTGTCACTCAAATCTAACGACTTGTAACACGTGACCAGTTTTATTTTAACTTATACATTGAAAGGCAATCACATTTACATACACTGATTGTGTAAACAGAAAGTTCCACAGAAAGTTTAGCTGGATATTTTTAGGACACTGTAGAGTTGACAAGGTTCCTCGCTCACACAGCCAAAATGCTTTCTTTCGCTTTTAAAAATAAAGTTTTTTTAAAGGTTCTGCACAGTGATGCCATAGAATAACCATTTTTGGTTCCCAAAAGAACCATTCAGTCAAAGGTTTTTTTAACAAATATTTCTTTCTTAGCGTATGACAAAATAACATGTTTCCACTACAAAGAACCTTTGCAGAATAAAGGAACAAATAAAGCCGCTTTTTAAAGAGCGTAATTTACATTATGAGAGCATGAAGCTATTTTTCTTCAAAAGCTGTGTATTAAGTGTATTGATATTTATTGATATTTTTAGGGATCATATATTGAGATTAATCAATCTTAATATGGCTGTCATCACATTTTTGCTCCACAGATGAGAACCAACAGCGGATTAAACAGTGCATGTGACCCCAGGAGAGAGAGATAATGGTGATTCAAAAACGCTGGCCATTAAAAAGGTCATAAAACCCCCAAACAGTTTTTGACCGCATTAGATCTGCAACATATTCCTCCAGAGTTTACATGATAGCTCAGAGTTTCCTGACAAGGGGCTATTATCTCATTTTGGCACAGGAAGGAAGATCTCCAAGGAACACTTTAAAGTTCTGCGAACGTAAACATATGAGGGTGTAATCAAGAGAATTTCGGAAGGTCAAGATGAATGGATGTACAAAACATATTTATTTACGTGCTTGATTAACATCTACTTACAATGCAACAACATAACAGATCATTTCAGATCGTCCACCCAGAGCAAGGTGGATGATGCAACACTGCATATTCACTGAGGAAACATCAAACGTCTTTTTAACAGTTTTTAATATTTCAGCTCATTCTCACGACAAACTCGCACTAATTTGCACGAGTTAACCAAGTGGCTCAGTCATTCTGAGGTACGGTTGCTGTAAAATGCAGAAATGAGCTAATTAGCTCATTTTATTCAGACGTAAATATACAGACATTTTAAACCTAGACGGGTGACGAATGTTTCCCGTTGGCTTGCCTGCCCAAAAACCTATAAAGTTTTAAAAAATGTGAAGTTAAAAGTTATATAGGCCTCACATATATTTAAATAGACAGATTGATCTAGGAGGAGTTAGACACACATTTTGGTCTCAGGTCTTGTAGAGGAAGGTTTTTCTGGAAGGTTTTGCACAATATGTTGCCCTGTCAAGCCAACATAATTAAAACGTCAAGCGGTGATGAAGAAATAGAGAGAGTGCGATCACACCCACTCATACCATTATTATATTGACTGTTATCGTCTGAACATCCTCAGAACGTATTGCACAATTGACCGAGTGATTGCGCAACAACAGCAAAGGCTGAGAATGAATGTGTCGGTGCTCTGAAAACTATTCGATGTTAGCTGCAGTAAATTATTACACAATACACATTCATATTTGCGTCTGACCCTAAACTGACACGAAACACCTTAGACCTTATTTCAGAAATAAATAATATGATCGTGTGATGACTTCATCCTCGAAAAACCATCGAGCAAACTTTTCACAAATGATGAAAGAAGATATAACCCACACCATAAAATATGTGTTTTTTTCAATGAATATAAACATGGTTTGCTTTGACTGAAATCTTATTGGTATGTTTATGCTGTGCATTTTTTACATCAAACAGCCTTATATGGTATTTGTACTAATGAAACATGATTTTATCATTTTAATTTAAATATGGCATAAACTAAAATATGTCAAAAACATATTAGGAAGAATATACATATACACAATTGTGTAAATATACATTTGGATAGACTGTAAATAGACTTTTTATATATTTCAAAGGTATAGCCCATAATCTTTTGGGTTAAACATGAAAAAAATATCAAGTTATTGAACATGTTCCAAACGGTCACCTTACCCCAATTCGCAAAGCTAAGTTTATAATAATGTTTTATAATTTAAGCGGTCGTCTGCACAACCTGCAATGTTATGTTTCAAACAGAGATGGCGGTAGAGAGGCCAAAGTTATGGATTGCGGCTTTTAAAACAGAAAATGATTCAACATGATTTATTGATGAGCTATGGTGACGTTCTGTGTGTGATGCAGTTTCCCACCTTGCGCTGTGATTTAAATAGTCATCAGTAGCATGACATTCACTGACACAGCAGTATACTCACTGCCACTTCAGCACAAATGCCGCCCACCTCACTCACTAACACAGGTTACCTGAGATCAGTGACATCAGCACTAAACTAATGACTCTCTCCCAGCACTCCTCACTGTGGCACAAGGAGCTTTTGTTCAAATGTTGTTACTCACTCTGCATCCGTGTTGTGAGAAGTGTTGCAGTAATGTGTCATGAGTGCTAAATTCTGGGAGTTTGCCTTGCCAATAAACGTCAATTCCATTATTAAACACTAAGAGGCGCTGTTTGACAGTATTTTTGATTGCCACTCTTTACTATATTATTGAATGACGGCAGTTTCAGGGTTTTCGTTGCTCTGTGACTTCGTAAAAATGCCTCAGGATTGGGGAAAATGTTGATATTATTTCTTTGACAGGAAAACGTCCTAAGATACCAGGTTTACCAAGTTTTCTTTGCAAATATAAATAGTTATGCACAAAATTCAGTGCCACCTAGCTCAGATTTTTTTTCCAGAAACAATTTTTGTTGTGCTGGTTGAAAGTCTCTTGACATGCTGAAGTAAAGTGGCTAAATAAATTCATATAAATGTATATCTTCTGTGGAAGGCACAGGACCATAAAATGTTTGTCCAATCATTGCATTCAGTCCGAATACAATGATAGGATGTCCCACATGCCTGTCGAACTATGTATGCGTTCATGTGTTTTGGAGGAGGGCGTGGCTTTGGGGGACGCTCTGGAGCATGGGCGGGATCTTATGCTTTCAGAGCTAGCTTGCTATTGCTAGTCTCTCTGAAATTGCCTACCCTGCCTTTAACAAACATAACATGCCGCAAACCATCAGTTATTCATGAGAACATGCTTAAAAGATTCTCCATTTTTAAACACTCAAGAAATAGGTCACAGAAAAGTATCGTTATTACCTGTATGCTTTTATTTCGTCTGTGGAACGCAAAAAAAGAACAATAAAGAGACTCTCATTGATGGCAAATAAACACATTTGTCTGTTGCGTGTTTTGTAATCAGCAGTTTGAATGCATGTAATAGAGAATGTGACCTGAAACTTCTTGTGACGTCAGTTGCTCGTCGTGAGTCATACGCTGCATTTACAGCCTTTGTGGTCTTATATAAAAGCTTGACAGGCGGAGTCACTACAAACTGCCATTGTGTGAATCACAGTGTTTATATTTCTAAATTGTGTTCCGCTGATAATATAATAGCGCACAGGAAATGACATAAGTGAGTAAATAACACCAGAACGCTTATTTATGAGTGAACTACTCCTTTCATTTCGACACTAGCGTCTTGAACCTGACAGAAACGATCAAATCAAGTCATTTTCTCCCCTCATAGTCACTGTACAGTCTTACACAGATAACAGGCTTGGGAGACGCCTGCTCTCAATTATCTGGCACGTTTAAGGTGTGAGATCTGAGGGCTGTGATTCGCACCCACACGCTAACCACAGCGACAGGAGAAATAACGGGAGGAGTGAATGTGTAAATCTAAAACTGCATTTTAAACAGGTACCGGCAAACACTGACGGTTCTTTAAACTCATCCAAGCTGCTAATTATATGCGTGAGGGGGAGGGAGTTCGTTTCATTAATATTAATCAAGTAAAAGAGTCTTCTGTAAGTCCAAAGCTTAAAGAGGTCATATCGTGAAGAATTATTTTGAAGATTTATATATCTTTTGAGGTAAAAGAATAAATTGTTCAAGACAAATGTACTGTAATTGCTTCAAAGAAAAACTTCTTGCCCAGTTGAAAAAAAACATTTATTGAAATTAACTTTCAATAACTGGCAGCCCACATTTACACATTGTTGATGCTATTAGCTGTTCAAAAACATGACATGTCAAAACACTGAAGAAGGACAGACACTAAAATCATATTTAGGCATTTGGCAGACGCTTTTATCCAAAGCGACATACAGTGCATTCAAGTTATACATTGTTTATCACTACATGTGTTCCCTGGGACTCGAACCCACAACCTTTGCGCTGCTAACGCAGTTCTCCACCAGTAGAGCTGCAGGAACACTGTCATATAAGAACAGCTCATATGTACAAAACCATTTGATTCTGTTTGAATAACCTTTCAGATCAGAAATCACATCTGACAGCGATTGTGCTTAAACTGACTCACTGGTAAACTGCAATACAACATATTTACCTATTTAATTTGATTTCAAAAGCCCAGCCAATCAAAATGCAGGTTGTAACGGCCTGTTTAATAACAAGAAATGCTTTTGGCTAATGCATTTATTTTCTATTATACAAAGGAATTAAGGTGTGCATGAAGCTTTGCTGAAGAAAATACAAAACAAGAGCAGCGCTCGGTAACACGCAAACACACACTGCTTTGTGTTCCGGTTGGTGGTTTGAACTGTCCTGTGATTTTTAAAGTGAGTGGAGAGATTTTACACATTCGTACAAAGAAAGATGATCTCTGCATCCCACGTCAGTCTCCTTCTCTTTTTGTGCCTTTAATAACATTCTGCGAGCGTATTGATTTTTTTCTCCAACATTTCAGATAATTGCTAGATCCTCCGAACCCAATACTCTCTGTGCTGCTTCTGCTGGCCGCCAATGAGGAAAATGTGTGGACATTAGAGAAATAATCAATATCAGAAACAGGATACTCCAATTTCTCACTACATGCGGGGAACTGAAAGCAAAGGAGCTTTTAGAGTGCTCGCGCGAATCTGAAGCGCTACACATCTGGTCTGAAGCAGCTGTGTCTCTCTCAGCTCGCCTCAGATTTACCACGATAACGTGCTAATACAGTGGGCTTGAGCACCGACAGATCAGAAACCATAGCAACGACTAAGGAGGACAGCTGTGTTTTGTTGTTGCTCTGTAAAGAAAGTTCACGTCTGCGAGATTACGCGTATTGTGATAGCGGCATCATCGCGACATGATGTCATCACAGGCCGCTCTCAATGCTAAATCATATAGTTGATTTCTACGAGATGATGTCATTGGATATAAATGGGTAACATCTAAACACACATCAGTTCTTCTCTACAGAAGACTGAATGGATGCACAAATGGCCTCAATGTTGTGTCATTACTTCACAACGAGCTACAAACGGGCTGCACATAACAACGCTGACTCGACCAATCATGTGATTTTGGGGTGGGACTACTTGTTTGGGCAGCCAATGGGAAAGTGCGTGTGATAACCTACCTGGAAATTACGGTACACTGAAAAGCTGTAGGCAACAAAATTGTTGTACATTGAGAATCAATGAACTTCCATTATATATTCAGATCCATGTTTGTTGTGAGGACTTTAAAACCGCCTTTGTCATCGTTGTACTTGCGCACAGTTTTATGGTAGCTTTGCGTGTAGGATGTTTCACACATATTGGCGATGCTACGCATAAGAACTTTTGCATACACTTCTTATGTATTTAGAATGTCTCATTTGTTCTGTCTCATCATGTAACAGACTGACTCTAATAATGGATCAGATCTGCGTGTGGGTCGTACTGTCTGTTGTGGGACTTCTGGTTCATTCAGAAATAGTCACGTGGCTTACAGTTATTGCAATGTCTGGAAATCTATATTGATATTTCCTACTGACACACTGAAGCAAAAGATATAAATAAAAGGCACAATATGTCAAAGGGTTCTGCAGAGTACTGTCGAATTTTTTGACAATACAATCTCTAACCCTAACCTGTGGGTTAAGTGACCCGAGCTCAGAACATCGTAGACGCTTAGGGGTCAGTCAGCATCCACCCAAAACACCACAAAAAGCATGTAAAAATGTGCTTAGCAACCCCCCAGCAACGCCCTAGTAACTGTCAACAGTGTTCTAGTAATGTGTTGGCGAGTTTTGCTCAGACTAGCACCTCTTCCAATTTCTTTAAAAAGTTTATCTAGTTAGTTTTGCAGTTTCGTATGGTGGTGCAAAAATGACCTCACCTTTCAACGAATGTCAGAATACTGAACTTACAGTAATGAGGAAGATTGACAGATGTACACAAACATGTAAGAATAATTCAATTTCAACACACGAGAGACTGTCATGAGGCGATGTGACGTAGCTCTATGCAGATACAGCGAGTCTGAGCAGCTTTCCGACTGTAAATGTGACACACGGACACAGAATATTCCATGTATTGATCCACAGAATGTCATTCAGTGACATCACACATTCTTCAATCATTTAGTCTGGGAGGAGCCAATGCAGCGTCACTGTTTGCTTCAATAGATGCATGCAAAGCCAAAAGGCAAAGCCGTGTGCCAGTGTTTGTATGTGTGTGTGTGTGTGTGTGTGTGTGTGTGTGGTTCACTATGAGGACCAAATGAGGTCTCAAGTGTAGTAATACCAGTAAATTTGGACCTTTTTAGGTCATTGAAACAAGCTTAAAATTCATATAGAATGATCTGTTTTAAAAATCTAAAATAGCAGATATTTTCTGTGCTGGTTAGGTTTAGGTGTAGAGATAGTGTGTGGGGATACAATATATAGTTTGTACAGTATAGAAACCATTATAGAAACCAGGAGCTTTCCTGTAGCTCAGTGGTTAGGTTATGGGCCAGATCCCAGGGATTGCACATACTCAATGTATAATGATCAATGTGTAGTATAATGCAATGTAAGTCGCTTTGGATAAAAGCGTCTGCCAAATGCCTAAATGTAAATGTAAATTACGTCTATGGAATGTCCCCATTAATCATGAAAACCCAACAGGTGTGTGTGAGATGGAAAACCAGGCCACTGCTGGTCATGCTGTGTTTTATTGCCCTGTACTTCTGTCATGCCACATGACTGGATATCCTTATATTAAATATTCATTTCACAGGGGGAAATAATCATGTTATTTATATCTGACTGAGCTCTTAGGAGCTTTTCGAGGATTCCCTTCCATAAATGTATGGGGTGAAAATGTCAATTAAAACAGAAAAATATGAGCAGACAGATTGTGGTTACTGTAGGAAACATGGATAAATGTTGTTGTGTTGTTCAGTTGATAGTGTGGATCAAAGGGAACCCTTTTACCACAGCACACCAATCGCAAAGCGAAACACTTTTAGAGTTATTGACCATGGAAAAAAATACAGTTCACTAAACACACATTGACCGTCCGTGACAACATGCCCCAATAGATGTCAATGTTCGTACACTATGTAGTGTAAAACTACAGAAAACAAAATTGTAATCGTAAAGAATCCCAAAATGCAACATAATTTCTTAAAATAGTGAAACGCAAAAGGAATCTCACAATTTATCTTAAGAAAACGGTATAAAAACTAGCTGTGTACAAACTAACAAGATGCCTGGTAATGTTTTATGTATTTAATTTTTTGATAAAAATGATACATTTTTATGAAATATTATTTTATTATATAACTTCACCATCTTCTGTGAAATTAAACACACAGACAGTTTCAATATTGCTATTTTACCAAACGATAGCAAGCAAAAGACTTCCGAATATTTGCTAGCAAATAAAATAATTATAATCGTTTTATTGCGTAATCCAGTTTTACAGACTTGTCATCTGCTTGAGAAAAGGCTGAGAGCCGTTACATAATCTCACTCTTTAAGTTCCCGTGATGCCTGTGTACTGTACACATTAAACTTCATAACTAATGGAAGACTTCATTTGCTTCACGCATGAGGAAACCGCAGAATAATCATGATGTGTAATGCAGCAGCCCTGCAGATGCATTACTTCAGCCGTCTGCATCTGCTGCGCCAGCCCTCGCTCTTCTTACTTTACAAATATGCATTTATTTTCTCTTCGCTTCACATATTACAGTATTCTGTCCTGCAGGACCAGATCTGAACAGAACTGATTAAGGTCAAAGGTCACATTATGCAGATTTCATGGTTCCTTTTAGTATAAACATGAATAATGATGCAGTTTACAACAGTTAAATTCTCACGTCTTATTACAATATACACATATGTACTACATCCCATGAGAAATTATTAAATACTTAGTGATTTTTCCTCTGTATCTTTAAATCACACACAACCTACACCATACAAAACACAGACCTATTACAGTATATAACATTTCTTAATACAGTAGCTCTGTAATTCTGACCAAATATTAACAAACGCTGATCCACGCTATGATGTGAAGGCTGGGCTGGTTAGCCTGGACTAGTTAACTCCTGTAAATGCGGTAAGTGCCCTCTCATGTAAGCATCTCCAGGGGTTATAAATGGGGTAAGGGGGCAAGAACAGTAGAGGCACCACAATCTTATAAGTATATATCATATATTGTATATATATATATAGTGTGTATTTATATATATATGTGTATTAACATACCGTATATATGTGTGTTTACATTATATATATGTGTGTTTACATATATAGTGTGTATTTACGTATATAGCGTGTATTATATATATGTTTACACACCCTATATCATAAAGCTCACAGCAATATTTGCATCATTTAAGATCCAGCTACCTGCGCGTGCTAGCCGTGATGTAGCACCTTGTGAGGCTGCGTCTACTGTCGATGGATTAATGTGAGCTTGTAAGTGTAAAGTGCTCTCACTTCAGTTTAAAAGCACTAAATAAAAGGAGTCCATTTACAATTTACCATCTACAGAATATCTGATTAGTCTGGGAGAAATTACATGATTGTATTACAGCACCATCTTCATACCTCCTCCATACTTTGTAATAGTCTACTTGAGCTATTTTATTCCATTACCTAGAAAGTCAATTACTCTTAAATGAATAACTCTTAACGCAGGGCCATGAACAGACATTTTGAAGGGCTGTGGCCTAAACCAAGGAACCGCACCTGTGATGCTTCTACACGTACTTTTTGATCATTCGTGTGTTGTATATAACTTCCACACCAGCGGATGATAACATGGTTTATTTTCATCTCTTTTAATCTCTTTTAATTCAAATGGATTTTGATTGGCTGTTTATCGTTCATCTGCTGGAAAACAAATTGACTCCCATTACATTGTTCCTCTATATCATTATTGTTATTGTTATAGTTATATATAGTTATATATTTCGATTTTCTCTTAAAGCCGCAATCCATAACTTTTGCCTCTCTACCGCCATCTCTGTTTGAAACACAAAACTGCAGGTTACTTCACATACTTAATAAATCGTTATTATAAACATATCGTTGTGAATCGGGGTAAAGAGATCGTACTGAACACTGATCTGTCACGTACTTGCTCAATAACTGACTTTTGTGCATTTTTAACCCGATAGAAAGTTATGGATTGCAATTTTAAATTTAGAAATGTTTTGTAAACTTTATTTTTATAGTTAGCGTTCTTGGTGTAAACAGGCCTTAATACGTGTCTTCTCATGATTTACTGTTGAAGAGCAGCACGTGACAAGTGAATTGTAACGTGTTTGTTTAACAAAACAATGTTGGATATAACAACATTGGTTAAACCAATGATGTAAGTTTGGGGTGAAATGATCCGTCGCTCTGACCAATGGCAGACTACATTATTTGTGCCATAAATGTCCGTCATGATTATAGTAATGATTTCACCTTTAATACGACACATGCTATAAAATAGCAACATTCCACCACTGAATGTTGTTGCTCTTGACACGCAGCAAATATTGAACTGCTTGCGTTCGAACGCCTTCTCCTGCCAGAACTACATGCTCTACTGCTGCAGTCACAGTCACAGCGAATCAGAGGGCAGCTGCTGCATCGATCCCTGTGGCTTACTGATGCATTGGCCCGTAATGTGATGCTGTTTCATTACAGAGGCTGTAGAGACGATGTTTCTCTCTCTATCTCTCTCTCTCTGTCTCTCTCTCGCTCCCTCCCTCAGGGCACTACCCCCACACCCAGGGTGGGTCGCGCTCTGAGCAAACAGTTAGTTGGTTGGTTCACCCAGACTAGCTCACATGCTGAAATTATATCTGGCTGCTTCCTTCTGTAAGATGCCCATCTGAAACACAACACACAGACACGGGACTGTGACCGGAAGGATTTAGTAAAGGCGTACAGCATGTCAAAGGGACAGCAAAACAAACAACGGCCCGCCGAAGAAATGGAACCAAATGAAGAACTCGGCGTTTTCACAGTCATACAGTAAGTTTAGTGATTGTTCTTAAATGTTTATGTAACACAGTCAGTTTTCTATGTGAATTAATCATGGATTTTCTATCTGGTTCAGGATTAAAGGATTCTAGCATTCTGTAATGGCACTTTTAGAAGACTTGGGCACTTCTAAGTAAAACTAAACTCAACAGTGCTCAATGTTGTGGATCAACTGCATTTATTTCAGAAGCCAGACTTTACATTCAGTAGATGCCCAACACACACTGTACAAAATGAAAGGTTCTAGTGGAACTCTCTGGGGTACTTCAGGTGCCACATTGGAGGAACCCTTTAAAGAACCTCCAGACACCTTAAAAAAAGTCTCAAATATTCTACTTATGTTCTCAAGGAACTTGCTCATAGTTCCTGCAAGAACTCTTAACGTTGTTTGCGGTTCCTGCAGTAACCACATGATAATGTAAAGATAAAAGATGCTTGAAATGTGTTTTGAAGTATCAAATCCTTCATCACACCAAAGTAAACGAGTAAACAAGTAAACTGTCTTTAAAACAAAACAAAATGAATGCAATAAACTGCAGGTTTAACAATATACAATACTGTTTGCTTTCTAAATGTCTGTTGAATATGGTTTGTGTTCTATTCTTGGCAGGCATTATTTCAGAGCACAAGTCACTTTGTGGTCGATACAAACCAATGCTTGTCCTTGTTGTAAGTGAAGCTTTGTTTAATGTAGTTAGGGTCATATTTTACCTCGCGCGGATTTCTTCATGAGTTCTGAGGACGAGGGCATCACACACATCTGTCCATGCTGGCATCCGTCTGATTTAAATTGCTTCTACCAAGTGACAGATAAACTGATGCCAAAATACATCAGTGTTTAATTGGACAAACAACCTATGACATAATCAGTATTTTTACAAGTATTTTTCTCTCCTTTCAAAGCTGCTGTTCTATCTACAACATTATATAATTAGTTCAATAATTAAGAGACACATATACACTTACATATACACTTGTACCTTCCTCTCAGTTTTAACATCTTACGTTTTCCTATTTTAAATCTTTATTCTCAAGTAGGCTTTAAAATCGAGCATTTTCAGATAATAATTCAACCCGGTCAGCTACTGGTTAAACAATATCTGTGCTGACCGACTGACCCTTCACTAAGCCCCAGAGAAATGCTACTGGCCAATCCTAACTTTGCTACGTTTCTGAACAGCAGAGACTCTAATAACTGCTTCAAGGTAAATGAATATTAATAAATGACATTAATTCCTCAACACGCTGATTCATCTCGTGGAAACGAAAATGTTACCAGTCAAAATCACTATCAAATAAAGCTTTTCTCTGTTCAGTTGACTTGGATTGTGACTCAGTCTCTGCAGTTCCTAATCCTGTTACTGAGTAATTTAACAATTTCTTTAAAGAGGGAGTCAGACAAAATGCTTCGTAATGTCATGCTTTATTCCAACCCACACGGGAATAATGTGTTTAATTTTGAACACTTTATGAGCACATTTTTCAGACAGTCACTCGTCGGCGAGCGACTGTAAGGGGGCGGAGCTTAGCAAAGGGTCAGACTGAAGCTCACAAACACATCAGCATGTGTGATCCTGCATTTTATCACACCTGACAACTGATGTTGTCAGCCCAGCTAACAGGGAACGTTCTCAGAATGTTGGCTAATGTTCTCTTAAAGTTCTCACAAAATGATCAAAAGCGTACTTGTAGTAATGTTAGCGAAACTTTTT
>JAZGTJ010003888.1:0-33118 GCA_036877575.1 Botia almorhae
TAGATTTTTATTTGATTTTCTTCTTGGGGGTCCGGCCCCCAAGGAGACTGTCTGGTAAAACTCTGGCCCTCTGACAAATATAGTTGATGACCCCTGAACTACACAAAACCATTGTGTTGGTAGGGCAGGGGTCACCAACACGGTGCCCGCCCCCAAGGACCACATGAGTCGCCCGCAGGCCTGTTCTAAAAAAAGCACAACTCACTAGTGAGCTGTGTCTAAAATGTAATTTTATTCTGTTGCTATTCTTTTTTAATCACACCTGCATTTTTATAGATTTAAAAATGACAATATCTTAAAAATATGTTTATTATACATGAAGTTTTGTAGTTATTTCAGAAGAGTGTATCAAACTGGTAGCCCTTCGTATGACTCAGTACCCATGAAGTAGCTCTCAGTTTCAAAAAGGTTGGTTACCCCAACCTTAGGGGGTTGGGTCTAGATAACAAGAGTGATATATGTATGTATATATATATATATATATATATATATATATATACACTCAGTTTTTTTGTGTTATTAGTGACTATGAGTATTTTTTGTGTATTTGTGAAATATACATTCCAGTGCAACAAAAATGTAATAAGAACTACATTGATGGCGAACGAATACTATTTATTTACCAATATTATTCTTCCGCCATCAATGTAGTTCTTTAAAAACCGCAACACAGCTGCAGTCGTGGAGTAATACTAATTGTAGTTTTGGTTACCTTAAGATCCTTATGAATATTAGACGTGAAGAAGCTATGGCTGCTTATTTTCATGGCATTCAACAAAGACAGACAATTTGTTTTAACATCTTCAGTAAACAGATTTGCGTTCTTTATAATGTAGTCCCTGTGAAAACAAAACACACTCAACACATACTCTCACAAATGCTTGACAATACTGTTAGAGTATGAGCTTGAGTGAAACCCACCTTAAATGTGTGATGCATGAGAGGTTGGCCATCAAAACAGCTTCAGAGTTTGGTTGTTTCTCCTTGATGACCCTCTCATGAAAGGTTTTGTAACTGTTGGGATAGAAATTGAATTCATGATAATAATTAATGTAAAACCAAAGTTAATATTTTCAGTATAAAATCTTAGTTTAGTAGCTTATATTTGCTCACTGTATCAGAAAATTGCTCATCTGGCATGTGACCCTCTGAGCTTTTGCCCTGTCACCAAGCACCTCTTGAGCAGATGATATACTGCCATGAAAACACTAGGAAAAGTGTAACAAAACAAGTCAGTCCAAAATTCAATTATCTGATGAAGGTATTGCTAGCTATTTCATTTGTATGTTATTTATTTGTCAGCACCTCGATCACATCAATCTTGAGAGGACAGAAGTACATCTGGTCTCTCAGTTGTGGAAATTCTCCTTTTCTCCAGGCAGATTCTTCTGTGTTTAAAGCTCTGTGGAGCCATGTGCTCAGTTCATTCTAACAAACAATCATGAGATAATATGAGATGTTAAATGTCAGCTTTGGGTTTGAAAACAACACTGGTATTTGCCATTTGATTAGTACCAAAAACAAGTTATAACAAAACATATATAAAATGACAGACTACAGGGACATTTTAGATTTATAATATTATTTTTGTAAAGGCACTCAGAAGCATCACACCTCTTTGCTCTCTAAAAACTGCTGTTCTAAAGGTCTGATGATGTCATCAGGAAGCAAAGGATCGAGCTGTGTGTGATCAATCGATTCTTTTATTCTGTTGTCCTTTAGAATACTGTACACAAACAACAAGACAAATACAAAATATAATTATGTTTGGAAAATGGGCCTCTATTTAAAAAGATTTTTTAAGTAAGAGTTTATGGGTAAAAAACCTTTAACCAAAATGTACATACATAAATGTACATGTTTGTATTGGCCTAAATTTTAGGTTTCAAATGAAAACATGTCAATCACAAGTTACAGGCTCATTTTGTGAGTTAAAATGACATTTGCTGTACTTACTTGGGGTAATAATGATTCACCCAGCCCAATAAAACAATGCAGTCATCATCACACAGTGCATATTTAGTAACTTCTCTAAGCTGGGCACTGAAGGTCTTATGGTACAGGGTGGCATAAAGCTGGCACACGTTCTCCTGTTCTGGGTAGCAGCTGCTCACCCACATTGCAACTTTTAGCAAGTCATCCTTGAGTTGTTTTCCTTTACTAATGATGGATTTCTGCAAAGAAGAATGCGTCTTGACACTTGCATCTAATTGTGCCTTATCCATCCGACTCTGAACGAGTCTCTCCAGCAGAGCCTCATGGTTCTGTTTACAATGTCTTGGTCTCCACGGTGGGCATTCCATTTCCTTAAACCCCTCCCATCGTAGGTCCTGCTCCTCCTCCTGCAGAATGGCTTGGACTGCTTCTTTCAGTATCTCCTGGTCCGCTGCACTGTGGAGGTTGAGGGAATTCTCCAGTGTCTGCATCACCAACTTCAACCAATCTTCATAGTCTTTTGCCAGTTTAGCTTCTGAATCTTCTTCATCCTCCATTAGCATCTTTTTGGATCCAATTCCTTCCTGCTTCAGAACAAACAGACGGTCTTCTCGGTTGATCAATTGCTTCCCTGCATTCACAAAGTGAAATGCTTGTAGATTCTGCTTAAATGTGAGCTCCTCTGTAGGGCACAGATAAAAGGATGCTTAAACAGGATTTTCTTTATACTGTGCATAAGCAAGGGTGGTGTGCTTTAAAATGTATTTTTTAAATACATTAATTGCTTTGTAGCAGTACAAAGATATATCATAGATCTTATAAAACTAATATATTTATATATACTTTACTGACCATGGCTTTCTGCATAAAAATAATTAGGCATACATAAATCTAACTAAATCATAAAATGTTAATACAGACTCTTATTTAAACAGAACATGACAATTAACTCAAATTATTTACATATTAGCACAAGCCAGCAATATAAAAAATAATTTCAACAGTTGAAATAAGATGGATTTATGAATTCTATGAAATTAACTGAAAATAAAGATTTAATGAGCATTTCATACCTGGAATATTTCCCTTCACTTTAATAAAATTCTTTTTATGAAAAATTAATTTTCCAAGCTTTTTCTTCATTTTGGACTGGTCAGCCACAGATGTTGATTTGTTTGTCATCTTATCTGAGAGAGGAAAACAAATACCGTGGTATATGCCACGAGTGCACACACAAAATTAATTCTGTTTTAGTTTTAATTCAACTCAATTTGATTATTTTCTTTAGTCAGAATTAAATGTCTGAAGTGAAGGTCTCACTTTTAAAGGTTCTCTCGCACTCGAGGCGTGGAGTTGGGAGGAGCATATCTGGCAACATCATTTGTCCAAAAGGAAACCGTTATTAAGCGCGTCTTGTGTCAGTATTTACCGGAGATCACGTGTCTAATAGGAGACGCAGAACTTTCATTGGCATTGACAAGTTTATTTATAGAGTAGGGAGAGGTTTATTAAGTTTTTCGATATAAAATAAACTATTAAATTAGAATTTCGTGATCCCTATAGTAGTGATTGTTTAGCAGTGTAGTTGTATTATCTTGGTTTAAAACACGTATTTTCCAAACTTTAAGTTAAAAAATGATTTTTTAAAAATATTTTAATATTTTTTATTAAAAAAGTTTTTTCATAGTGAAAGTTACCTTTTAAATCTTGTTGTTTCATGTAACAATTATAATGTTGTTATACTGTAATCTTGCTTAAAAGCCATTAGCTTCCCACAACTTACCTTATATATTGTGACAACATGCACTGCTATAGGGCACTTTTCAGTGAACAGTACTCCTGGCCAATGGTGGTGTAAATGTTCACAGGGAATATTAACTGGTGTAAAACATGTGACTAGCCCCGGTCACTCCTCGAATGCAAAGTGGCAGTTTTGCTGTATAGGACACAGTGAGTGAAACAAATTTCCAAATATTACATTATATAGTATATATTATTTATAATATTATGTTATGGCAATAACGTATTGAATGTTGACTTTTGGACAAACTAAACAAACACCGTACAATATCAATACAATGTTTTTGCTTGAGCAACACCTTTTGGAGTCAGAGGCCTTATTATTATGTTCACACATACACTGTGTTCACTGTGAAATATACAGGATATCCTGATCCTGTCCGCCTCCTTTTAGGTTATCAGGAATATTTACATTGATACAGGAATACAGCACTTTAGTGGAAAATCCCATTCATGGGAAAATTCCATGTGACCTAAACAATGAGCAATGGACTGGAAAAGTGTTAATTAAATTCTTGACCTAGCTTTATCTTTTATTATGACCTGGCTCAGAGAGACAAAGTCTGTTAACTGGAATTGGGAAACAATGTGGGGGAGTGATTTCTGTAGCAAGAACTTTCCCCATTATGTTTTTAAAATGTCTGTTAACTATTTAGCACTTTTAATAATGAAGGTGATAGATAGAGAACTTTTGAAACACCATGACATTACGCTTAACATTGTAATGTGTATCAGATGGAATTTTGTGTGTTGCTAAATCTTTGTACACTGAGGAGACTGCCTCTCTTGACATTTTGGAAGACTCTTAAACACAATATCTTGTACAACTATGTGTTTTAGGGACATAAATATGGTTTATTCTAAAGATAAGCTTGGGAAAAAAGATATTCATTTATTCATTAAATAAATACATTTACCAAAACTGTGAAACTTGTTTTTAAGACATAATAATGAGTGTAAATGTTCTGGTATGCAACCTTTAGCCCTATTGCTTAAGCACAGTATAGTCACTGACCACAGATTAAAGGAGTGAATACAGATCTCTTTTATTTGTATGTATATTTATATTTCTCTGTCTGTAATATAGGTAAAGTTAGGTAATGCTGGCCACACACAGAGCTACAAAGAATGATATGGCTTATATCTGTAATGAAGACGCTGTAGAATGAGGATCCATCTGCAATATTTTAATCATGTTAACAATAGACACAGGTATGCAAAACACCAGCAAACAGGGCTAGCAAAAAACAAAAAGGGCTAGGCAAAATCAGAGGCAATAATCCAGGTGGGGGTCAAGGCAGGCGGTGAACAATCCAAAACGTATTCCAAAGTGGGGTCAAAGGCAGGCAGCAAACAATCAATAAATCCAATAAACAGTCCAAATGAAACCAGGTGAGCAAAAAAAACGCTTTGAAATGTATGCATGCGAAGAGTACAGAAATCTGGGCGTTTAAATAGGCCACTGATTAGGGTCAAGTGCCAAACAGGAAGTAGCGCGAGGGCTCATGGGAAGCGTAGTCCAGAAGTAGGTCAATATTCGGGTGACGGTTCCCTCTGGTGTGGTGGGAGAGGTGACGCGGGAGCCTCCTCCGTAACAAAGCCCCCACCGTGAGCGACTCCTGACGCAAGGAGGCACACATCTGCGTGGTCTACCTCTAGGTCTAGGGGCCGTCAGGATATGCTCAGTGAGAGTGGGGTCTAAGATTTTCCTGGCATTTGCCCAAGAGCACTCCTCTGGACCGTACCCCTCCCAGTCTACGAGGTACTGGATTCTCCCTCCCCGTCGTCAGGAATCTAGGGGTTGATTCATCTGATAAGCCTCCTCGTCATCCACTATGATGGGGGGCCTGCTCCCGGAGAAACACAAAAATGATTAGGCAGGTCTAAACGGGCAGAAACAGGGATAATCATTCTGACAATTTGGAAAGGACCCACGTACCTCAGGCTAAGCTTCCTTGGTCGAGAGACAGACCCACTGTCCAGCGTGAAGTTGTGGCCCAGACGCTGATGTCAGTTGGCCTGTTCTCTCTGACGGCGAACTGCGTGAAGAAGGTGAGTATGGGCTCTTTCCCAGACCTCCTCGCTGCGACGTAACCAGTCTGTAACTGCGGGCAGGTCTGTGGGTTTCCTCGACCATGGAAAAAGAGGTGGTTGAAACCCCAATGCACATTTCAATGGGGTCAGACCAGTACCTGGCTTGATGAAAGAGTTTTGAGCGTATTCTGCCCACATTAGAAATCTGCTCCAGTCCGACTGTATTTGGTGGCAGTATGATCGGAGGAACCTGATAATCTCTTGGTTGAGGCGCTCGGTCTGACCATTAGATTGGATAAAAAGATGACCACACCCGCGAGGTAAATTGGAGAAACTATGTCGTCTGGTAGACTATAGAACCGGAACACATAATTACACAACAGTTCGGCGGTTTAGAAGGTGGTTGGTAGTTTAGGGAGCGAAATTAGACAACATGCCTTGGAGAAGCAATCAACTATGCTGAAAATCATGGTATTTCCTTGGGAATTAGGTAGGTCTGTTATGAAATCTATCGCTATGTGGGACCAGGGTCGTTGTGGTGTGGGTAGTGGCTGTAGGAGCCCAGTGGGCAGTTGTCTCGGGTTCTTGGACGTTTGACAGATTGAGCAGTTCTGAATGTACTTAATTGTGTCCCCAGCCATGGTAGGCGATTCTCAATTAGATGGATCATAGCTGTAATTCCGGGGTGGCCCGAGCTGGGGACTTCATGAATCTGAGTGAGTAATCAATCTCTATAGGCTTCAGGTGCAAACATGTAGTTCTTGGGACATTCGGTCGGGAGTAGTAAGGTTTCGTTGGCATTCTGAATCTCCGTATGGAGATCCCACTGGACTGGAGCTATTAACAACTTCTCAGGGATAATGGATTCTGGGACTTCTACTTTGGGAGTGGGATCGGATTGTCTGGAGAGAGCATCAGCTTTAGTATTCTTAAAGCCTGGACGGTAGGTTGCAGAGAAATCAAATCGGGTAAAAATTAGGGACCAGCAAGCTTGACGAGGGTTAAGGCGTTTTGCCGTCTATATATATTCTAGATTCTTATGGTTGGTTATTACTGTAAAAGGGTGAACAGCCCTCTCGAGCCAATGATGCTATTCCTCTAATGCTAACTTGATGGCCAGTAGTTCCCCACGTAATAAGTTTGTTCCGCGAATAAGAGTTTGCGTAAAAAGAATGCGCAAGGGAACATCTTGGGAGGAGAGCCCTGTCGTTGGGATAGCACGGCTCCCACCCCATGATTGGAGGCGTCTAGCTCTACAATGAAGGGTAGATGGGATTCGGATGGCAGAGTATAGGAGCAGAAGTGAAACAGGATTTTAGTTCTGTAAATGCCCTGGTGGCTGAATCGTTCCAAATGAACGACGTTTGACCAGCAAAGTGAGTGGTGCGGCTACAGAGCTGAAATTCCGTATAAATCTACGGTAAAAATGTGCAAAACCCAAGAAACGCTGCAACTCTTTTACCGTTCTGGGGAGTGGCTATTCTGTGACTGCCCGGACCTTGTTCTCGTCCATGCCACTCTCTCCTGACTGATAACGTACCCTAGGAAGGTCATGCTGGTTTGGTAAAATTCACATTTCTCTCCCTTAACGTACAAGTTATTGACTTTGAGGCGTTGCAACACTAAGCCCACTAGGAACATAGGAACTGAACACTAAGTTCCTATGTTCCTCCAGGGTCTCTGAACAGATTAAAATATCGTCTATATAAACTATGGCCCACTTCTCAAGCATATCATGAAAAATTTCATGATATGCTTGAGAAAGTCTTCCACTCATCACCTTCCCGAATGCGGATAAAATTATAGGCGCTTCTGAGATCAAGTTTGGTGAAGTATTTTGCCTTGCAGAGCTGTTCTAAATGGATTTAAACAAATACTTTCAAACATTTTCCTTGGATTTTCTGACACTTTATGGAACCTTCTGATCAGAAGTTCACTGGAGGGAGACATTGGAATTTTCGGAAAAAAGAGACAAATTGTAGCAGATAAAACCTTTGACCTTCTTTTTTCCATGAGGACATTTGAAACCTAAAGTCAGTCATGAGCTTGCTTGAAACAAATTAAAAGAAATTTAAAGAAATTCCTTATTTTGGTAAATATTACTTTTGATTATTGATTATTTGATTTGATATTATATAAGTTTTTCCAGTAAAGTCAGATTCTACAAAACATTTTATTTAGGAGACATAGCATGTTAAAACCTAGCAAGAAGTCTTGAAAGAAAAAGAATGGTTTCCAAAGTTGTCATTTCCACAAGGTCACCAAGTATAATTTTTTATGAAAAAAAAGTAGTTGGGCCGAGTATAGAATTTTAAAATTATTTGCATGCCTACAGCTGAAGGAAGTGAAACAGGGAACATAATACACAGTTCCTCAAATAACAGTATGTTATATGTTTTAATGATTTGGACATGAGAAGCAGTCTTGTAAGATCTGTTGCATCCTGTCATTTGATATATCTCACTGTATTCACATTGTTTATAGGTTGTTACTATGTACACAAATAAAAAAACTATCAACAATGATTTGTTAACAACATTCACAGCACAATGATCAGTGTTAAAAATAGTTCAGTCCAAACAAAGCTATAATAAAACCCAGTGTTGTGAAATAATACTGATTTATTTGTAATACTATGCTGTCTATTCTATTTTAATTCTAGATATTTATAATACCAGTGCTGAGTGTTCGGGAGCATGTGAGACTGGTTTTAGCTCTCACAAATAACACTGAGAAATGAATACTCAGGAATTTGCTGTGTGCCTTATATTGATATAAACCAAATCTCAAATAAAAGTCAATTCAAGTAGTCAAAACTTTTTCTATGGTCAGATTTACATTTGAATGTTTGTGTATGTGAAGTATGCGCATTTATGTGTGGAAATAATAAAAAATAATTTTGTTACACCTGTTATTCATCTGTAAAATAAAAAATCAAGAACTACAAAGTGAAGCTCCACTTTATATTCATTCACTCAAGTACAGTTTGAATCACATACTATACATCTGTGAAAACATTTGAAGAATTATCAAGGTTTCTATGCTTGAACCATAACATTAATAACAGTAATGTGTTTTTTTTATGTATTCTCAGGTTTGGCTGTGTTCGTGACCAGTGAGTTGTGCAACTTTGAAAAGTTTGGTGGAAATTTCATAAGACTCTTAATGAAAGTTTTCTATTTCATAACTCTTTAAGACTGTTTTTTGTTATACTGATATAATTGTCAGAAATATTAGCAGCACTAGCCTTATATAGAGCTGTGATGACCTGTGTGCATAAATCAATGTCTATTCAACATTACCAAACAGAATTCTTTAGCCTCCTTTGCTGGAGCATGCTAAACTAAACAGGTTTCATGAGAATTATAAACTGATTTATAGGTTTATTTTTTACAGTCTTTTTTATTATGTGCAGTACACCCACCAGTCATATCCTGAAACATTATAGTCTATGTCAGTATAGTTCTCTTAGTGGACCAAGACATTTGTAATCATAGAATATGGAGAGACTATATTTAGATTTTGATCCTCAGTTGTGACCTAGATTCAGGGCCTTTCCCTGCCAGCCTCCCTTACAGATTTCTTTTAAATCACGTGATAAATTTGTATGCATATCCAGTATATTAAAAATTCAGTTTCTTACAGTTTCATGATTTTATAATATCTGTAGTGTCTGCCGCAACCTAACAGGCATGCCCTGTTTTTAGTGATTTTTAGCCGTATTCCTAACTATTTGTTAATAACATGTTCCATAATGCTCAGGGTATTTAGGTTTAACATGGATTGTTTCAATAAGATTTTTTTTTTTTTTTGTTAGAGTTCTAAGACTAAAGTTTTTGTGTTAGAGTTCTAAGACTAAATAGGCTTTAGTCATGTCTCATCTTATATATACAGTATATAGTAAACATTTGCATCTGTGTGTTGCTGGGTTTCTTTCTGTGTTATCAGCTTGTCTATTAAAAGATCAAGATTTATGGACCACACTGACAATGTTGGCAGGGCAATGGAAATCTAAAAACAGAAACCAAAAGAGCATTCAACAGAAGTGCTTAAGGCTCGCTCTGTGGTCTGGATCTGTCACTGGCTGCTGTACATTGATGTTCCTGAAATTATTTGTCCCTTTGCTTTACCTTATTCTGCTTAATACTTTCATTGACATTTACATTTTGGCATTTAGCAGACTGGCCCATAAACTACATACCCTCAAAGCATCCTAGGTGAATATGACTAACACAATCAGAATTATATTAAATATCCTGGCTCTTTCCAACTTTGCAATGGCATTTAATAGTTCCCTGGAATGTTGAAGCTCCAAAAAGTGCATCCATCATAAAAGTAATCCATATGACTGCAGGGGTCATGATGATAACGGCAAATCTTATTGATTATTGCATGTGTCTAACTAGCACCGTGATAAAAACATACAATTATGAACCAATGAAAAGTTGGTGCTATCGAAGAGGAGCTAGTGTGTCACCAAGTTCGGTGTTAACATTTTGCTTCAAAAGGCATTTATTAACCACTGGAGTCATATGGATTACTTTACCTTACAAAGCTGGGAAAAGCCCGGATTTTATTCAATATAACTAAGTAAAAGTGATTTATGAGCTAGTTTTCATTTTGGGGTAAAACAGAAGCAGAGACAGAGGCTGCAGATAAAGGACTTTCCTTTAAAACTGATGAGAGCAGTGGGTATTACCCAAATGCACATGTTGATGACATGAAACTATCACTTATCAATGTCTGGGATTTTTTCAATGTCTGGGATTTCAGCTGCATATTTCATACATTTCTCAATAATTTTCAATATGTTGTCATGTCAGCCTGTTAGAATCAATGAAACCTTTGTTTCATATCTATTTCATATCAAATCTTTTGTCAAAGTCTGGCATGTTGCCCAGATCCAGTGCATGTTTGATTCAGCCCCACAGTTGCGGGATGTCTTGAAGATTTCCAGGATAATATCAATAGATTACAAGAAAGCCCTCCCTCAGCCAGTCTTCCAGAAAACAGCATAATCAAGACAGGCAGGAAGAAGCAGTAATGCTCCAGTTGGAGTAGGTGTTGGAATGTTGGTAATCTGGCTGAGGAAATCTTTTTCCAGTGCTCTGATCTTTCATCTCTGGTGGCAGGAAGAATTTCCTGTTATCCTCCCACTACCAAAATAACAGCCTTAGAAGAGTCATAATTATAATCATAATCATAAACTACAGTAATAACAATTTATGTGACTTTGATCACATCGTCACCATCTCCTATATACTAGCCATAATATTTATAAGTACACGCATATTATTATATATGTGTGAATATACATCTCACACCATATTCAAAGTGTATTTCAGAAATGTTTTTGTTTACTTTACAATGTTTACGTTTTGTTCAGTAAACAAAAACAAAGCAGGTTTTGAAGAATCCAAAGAAGTGTTCCCTATTTATGGGCCTATTTTGTATCAGATATATCAAGCATAAAGAACAGACGAACAGAGAAGTGATATATCACATGATATTGTGACTATTTCAGAAAACACCAAAAGAACTTTCATATGAATAATTATGAAAGAGGAAGCTTAGTTACATCCATAACATACAATATAACAGGCATGTTTTGCTAGTTCAAAAGTGTCCTTATATACTAAAACAACTAGTGAATTTTCATCTAATAAAGACATTTGATGCAGTATGGTGTTTTAATATTTTAGACACAGTTCTCTCTATAGATAAGGCCATTTGTACCACTAGATTCCACTAATAAGCCAACATAAGTGCAAATCAATCTTTTACTTTTATAAAGCAAATAATTTCTAATACTAAAATCTGAGGACTGTTTCTAAAAAGCCAGCAAAGGTTTTCTTAAAACCTTACCTCAATGCTTTTTTCACCATAAACAACGCCAGTATACAACTCACTAATTTAAAATTCCATTAAGCAAAAATGAAAGAATAACAAAAATTAATAATAACGTAGGAATAATATTGAGGTCCTTTTAAAAATATTCTCACCTTGTATAACAGCAAGCACTGTATTGTTCCCTGTATTGCAAAATTTTGGGCCCCGTCATTTCATTGCTCAGTATTCCATTAGGTTACACAGGCACAAAGCTCTTACCTGAAAGATTCTGTGTGACTGACCTCAAATACAAAGTGTACAGCCTTTAATAAGCTGCCAGTGGCTTTCACCTGAGCCAGGTAAATTACTTCCACTTTCATTTGGTCTTTTTCTTGTTTTGACTATGGCTGGCTGTCATACATTTTTCATTTGTTTACAAAAGTCAAACTTGTATATATGTACAGTACTGTGCAAAAGTTTTAGGCAGGTATGAAAAAAATGCTGTAAACAAAGAATGATTTCAAAAGTATAAATAATGATTGTTTATTTTTGTCAATTTACAAAATTCAAAGTAAGTGAACAAAAGAAAAATCTAAATCAAATCAATATTTGGTGTTACTACCTTTGCCTTCAAACCAGCATCAATTCTTATAGGTACACTTGCGCAAACTCAGTGATTTTGTAGGATTATAGTCAGGTGTATGATCAACCAATTATAACAAACAGGTGCTAATGATCATTAATGTCACACGTAGGTTGAAACCCAGTCATAAACTGAAACAGAAACAGCTGTGTAGGAGGCTTAAAACTGGGTGAGGAACAGCCAAACTCTGCTACCAAGGTGAGGTTGTGAAAGACAGTTTCATGTCATGGCAAGATTGAGCACAGAAACAAGACACAAGGTAGTTATACTGCATCAACAAGGTCTCTCCCAGACAAAGATTTCAAAGCAGACTGGTGTTTTAAAATGTGCTGTTTAAGCTCTTTTGAAGAAGCACAAAGAAACGGGCAACGAAGATGTCCAGCAGTGCCATCAGCTCAGAACTGGCAGAAACCAGTGGGACCCAGGTACACCCATCTACTGTCCGGAAAAGTCTAGCCAGAAGTGGTCTTCATGGAAGAGTTGCAGCCAAAAAGCCATACATCCGACGTGGAAACAAGGCCAAGAGACTTAAGTATGACATAGGAACATATGAAACATAGGAACTGGAGTGCAGAAAAATGGCAGCAGGTGCTCTGGACTGATGAGTCAAAATTTGAAATATTTGACTGTAGCAGAAGGCAGTTTGTTCGTTGAAGGGATGGAGAGCGGTACAATAATGAGTGTCTTCAGGCAACAGTAAAGCATGGTGTAGGTTCCTTAAACGTTTGGGGCTGCATTTCTGCAAATGGAGTTGGAGATTTGGTCAGGATTAATGGTGTTCTCAATGCTGAGCAATACAGGCAGATACTTATCCATCATGCAATACCATCAGGGAGGCGTATGATTGGCCTCAAATGTATTCTGCAGCAGCGACCCCAAACATACAGCCAAAGTCATTAAGAACTATCTTCAGCATAAAGAAGAACAAGAAGTACTGGAAGTGATGGCATGGCATTATCGATTGTTTGCCACCTGTCTCGACCTTTGCCTGTTTTTTGGATTACCCCTTTTGCCTTGTCTCTTACATAGCTGTTTGCTGTTGCCGATCTTTGCCTGTTAATGGATTATGTCTTTTTGCCTTGTCTCATACGTACCTGTTTGCTGTTGTCGACCCTGCCTGTTTATATTGATTAAAGAAACTGCAGATGGATCCGACTTCGTCTGATACTTCGTTACACATACAAGCTTCCACAAAGCACTGCATGACTGCAATTACCAATGTCAAAAGCTGTCATATACTGTAAATGATGAAGATGGTGTTTCTTTGCATTGAAAAGGAAAAGCAGCTTGATCAGACAACAAGATCTAGAGCTTATGGTATGACTTCAACAGAAGACATCAACGTGTGCAGGATGTTGGACACTCTTGTTTTGGTTTGTTTAACTTATATACCTAAACAACCTTAAAATAATGTTTATAATTTGTCAAAAAAGAAAAAAAACTGCTACAGTGAAAAGGAATCTGCACTTTAAACTTTTGATGAGGTTAATCCAGCAGTCTCTGAAAGAGACTGAAAGAGCTGAAACTTTACGTCCTGTCCTACACAGGTTGTTTTAATAACAATAAACTAATCCACCAATATTTAGTCAACATGCTGCTGTGGAAATATCCTCTACACCAGGGGTCACCAACCTTTTTGAAACTGAGAGCTACTTCATGGGTACTGAATCATACGAAGGGCTACCAGTTTGATACACTTCTCTGAAAAAACAACTAAACTTCATGTATAATAAACATATTTTTAAGTTATTGTCATTTTTAAATCTATATAAATGCAAGTGTGATTAAAAAAGAATAGCAACAGAATAAAATTAAATTTTAGATACAGCTCACTAGTGAGTTCACTCATGAGCTATGTTTAGAACAGGCCTGCAGGCGACTCGTCGTCCTTGGGTGCCTTGCCCGCGGGCACCGTGTTGGTGACCCCTGCTCTACAAAAACAGGGAATTGCTAATGGCTATGACTTACAAAATAAGTGTGGCTATGACTTACAAAATACATTTAAATCAATGCCTCAAAATCAGACATTTTATCTACATGAAAAAAGGTACCCACCCAAACAATAATAACAATAACAGTATTCTGCATCTAGTGCACATTCTTGGTTGGACATTACAATCATGGTACATCTATAACCACACAACTGTCAAATAAGTAGGCACAAATGTTTCCCTTTGCAGTAATGACAAAACGTTTAATAAATGAAGTGCAGTCGCTTATGGCTATCTAAACAATCTTGATGATTTGCTGTTACATTCATCTTTAAAGCTCAAGAGCACCCTGAAAACCATAATAACATCCATAACCTACAACATGACCAATGTATGGTCAATTGTAAACCACATACACATAAAAAACATTTAAGCAACCCAATTTAAACAGCCCTTGTAAAATAGTTCATGTAAGGTGGGCATTCCATACCCAGGCAAACTTCCATAATTCCCCATAGTAGATCAGATGGTTGCCAACAAAGCCAATATTTAAAAGCTTACTTGAATCTCACTGAATTAAAAGTATGTTTTGCTATAACAACAAGCAAGTAGCACATGATAATATATTGTACATACAATTTATTTTGATTCACTTACACGTCAGCTAGCCTTGTAAAAATACAGAACTCATTTGAGCACACAAACCCACCCTACTGCTTATATCACATATTTTATAACAGTCCTTGTCTTATATTAAATGAGGTGCTTTTCTTTGGTTTAATCGTCTGGGTTAATGAAGGAAAGACATGTAATGGGTATACCAGCAAAGCAGCCTGTGTTTTCTGCTGCTTGAATCTCACTAAAGAGCACATGTTCTTTATTCTCCGCATCCCCAATGCTCTGCTTCAGCTCCATTAGATGCTGTAGTACTGTTTGTTTCTCCTGGCCTCTGGTAACTCCTCGAAAATACAGCACAGCTGAGAGATGGCTTGTCCTGGAGTATGTGAAGAAATGAGAGTGTTGAGAAATAAATGTTGAAACCAGAAGCCTCCCACACAAACACACATTCACTGATTATCTCATTCTGCTGTGTTGCAATATTAAACAATCTGTGTATTATACATCTATACCTGGTGGATTGGAATCTGTGTATTATACATATCATCTGTGAATTATACTGACACCTAGCAGCAAAAAATTTGCATTAAAAAACAGCAAACGTTTTAGCTTCAAATTTTGAAAACAAAAAGCTGGAGAAAATCTTGCCAAACTTTGTTTTTTTTATTTTTTTGCAGAACAACCCAGAAACCACTAAAGGTCAGGTTGTTATACTAAACTGAATGTCCAAACACAGGCAGTGGTTATGTTGGTAATCAAGAGACCAACTATTAAGACGACGATATCAACTGACATAGATAGAACCAAATACAGGCAAATCTTTGAGAATACCCGTTTTCGCAAATTTGCTTTCTGGAATTCCTCAATACACATGGGTGAACCTCACCTTATGTCAGGATAGTTCTTCACCAATGGCTGTAGATTATTTTTTATGTCACTTTTCTTACAGCCAATGATTATGCTCAGCTGGTTCCCGACTGGATGGAGCCAATCTAAGGTGGAATTCTATGGAGAATAACACTAATATATTTACATTTCGAAGTACTGTACACATCATTACATAAACTACCAGTGAAAGAACACAATTTGCTATTTTATATTATACAGATGGCTATGTTCAGAAGATTAAGTTGAACTTTTAGATTTTCTTAACATGTTTTTGGTCACTACATAATTTCCAGACATCCACTGGTGTTGTTTTATAGTTTTGATAATTTGTGAATATGTAAAATATTTACATTTGTAAAAATGTAAATAGTAAAGACAGTGGTGTCTTAACTTGTATTTTAATAGTAGAATTTAGCAGAATTTGTAGATGACTCTTACTGTGTAGGAGTCAAATGCCAAATGCCAAAAAATGTCAAATACATTTTATATACTGATGATCAAAGTTGCATTATGTTAATTTTTACCATATCTTTAAATAACGCTTGTAGTTCCTCCCACTGTTGTGTGATCTTGGAGGCTGCTATCTCATTCTTTCTGTTTTTGCATGAATAGTTGTTCTTCATGAGTTGAGAGACGTATTCTTTCACCACAAAAAAGTGTGCTTCATTTACAAGGGTCTAAACATTCATCAACACAGGAGAGAGAGGAATATAGATACAGAGAACGCAAGAGAGAAATATTACAAACAAACTAAATGATGGACAGTTGGTACATAAATGGGCAGTTTATTACTAAACAATTTAGTAACAGAAAGGCACAACACTGCACCACTGAGTCTGATATTGATTAAATAATAAACAACATTACGACATTCCTTTTCACTAGTAACTTACATTTACACATGTGGCAGACCAATTTATCCAAAGCAACCTGTACTGTACAACCGGAAACTGTACTGTATCTGAGTGTGAGAATGTAAGAAGAAAACGTACTGAAAGGTTAAGCACTCACCTCTTTAGGTGGTGGCCTCATGTATTTGGTCTGTTCAGAAAGACTCTTTGTTCTACTGATGAGCTTCGAAAAATGTGGATCAGATGAAAACCATCTTCTTGTTATTTGTCTCTGGAGAAAGGGCTATAAATAGAAGCTCTTTATTACATTATATTTAACTTTTATATTTAACATTATATATACATTATATTATGGCAACATATATATTTAATTATAACTTTTATGATCCTGTTTTGCAACTAAAGCCCTATAAAGTTAACATATTATTATGTTCTGTTTTAATTGTCTGCATGGAAAGACTTGGAGAGTCTTTCTTTACTCAGCTATGTTTCTCACCAGCTCAACTGGCTGTAAAGGTTTTCAACAATGACTAATCTGTGTTTCAGAAGTTGACAATCATTTACTCCCACCTGGACATCCATTTTGAATTGCTTCATCAGGGTTTGACTCAGTCTGCTGGTCAGTCCATCGATTTCCTTTTGAACCTGCTCGAATAGGGTTGGGCAGCTCTTCTTATAGCATTCCATGTGCTCTCTGGAGAAATCATTTATTTAAAATGATATTAAAGGTTGTGGCTCACATCACAAAAAAAATCGCTTTATAAACTAAAGTGATAAAGAAATTAATAGTATCCTGAAAGTGATTTAGATAATATACAGTTTGACAATCTTTAAATCTCCTCAGCATCTCGAACTTCATTGTCTATCTCAAACATGTAGATTGACATGTAGATTGACATGTTCACTATAAACAGAATTTAATTTTGGTAGGATTCCTTTCAATAAGAAATGTTAGAAGAATTAGAAATCTTTTCATTGCATTAAAGCCATAGTAGTACAGCAGGAGTTCCTATTGTAGACATAAAATGCCCTAAGAAAATTTACTGACATGCCCCAGTCAGGGACTTTCCCTGCAACTGCCTACCTGTACCGAACAGTATTAATTCCTTGAAAACATGTGACAAATCACAGCATGTCTGTAGGGTAATTCAGTACGCTTGAGAGCCGCAGAGCCATGACCACAACAAACACAGTAGTGCTGTATTGCAATGTTAGCTTTAAAGTAAAAGGCATGTTTTTATGCTCAATATGTTTTAAGGTACTAAGAAGGTTTTCTTACTAATTTATCTATGAGTGTGTGCTTCTGGGGTTGTACTTCTGTAAACCTTCTGAAGATCAAAGATATTATTTTTTGGAACTACACTAGCTAGTTCTAACAGAATTACTTACTTCAGGGCACTAAAGCTGTTGATATAACTGATGTGATATTCTGCCCAGGGAGAAGAGTTAGACAGACCTCTGCTCCACTCAATAAATGCTGACTCGAATCTAAAGAGAGAAATTAAGGCCATTTTCCATTTTAATTGATTAATTACCACTCTGTTTTCACCCAAATCTTGAAAGCAACCATTTAAATTAACATTCTGTGCACCAAAGCTAAAAATGAATGTGCTTATGTAAGGTAAGATCATTTTGTCACATATTGATGCTGTGGTTTTAAACATGTCTGAAAAAGGTGACCTCAGCATATCTGACATAAAACTAAAAGTGATACTGTTAACAAGACATGTCTTAAAAACAGATTCAATGACAATGTTAAACAGACTCAATAAAAATGTTAAGTAGTCAAATAAAGATTTAAATCAACATTTAATTAACATTTATAATTGAATAAATAACTCAAATTACTTTACCAAAGTGCTCAAATTACTTTTCTTTCGTGCACATAGAAAATAAATAAACTGACTTTAGTAATAGTTCTGTTGTTAGTTCTTTTATTACAAACCGCGTTGGAAATAGCTTCAGTTCCTCCAAACAGGAAAGCGCAACTTTCTGCTCAAGGTTAACATCGATTCTTCTGGATGTCTGTACATACCCTTCAATATTCTGCGCAAAAAAAAATTAACATTGACCTTTTGTGTTGTTTTTGTTTTATTACAGTGGTCCAATCAAACCAACTGACATCTGTTCACAAATGAAACTAGACCATTACAAATTACCAGATAAATGTTTCTTAGCCATTTTTAAATTACTTTTAAACTATTTGTTCCAAGACTATGGACTATGCGAGACACAAAGTTTGCTTTCCAAACAGTGAAGTGTTTTTTTTATATTAATTTACTGTTTTATCACTTAAAATATGCCAAAAATACTTTTTGGTCCCCTGTACATAAGGAGAAAGGAACTTTAGTGCCCTCCACTGGTAAATAAAAGTCCTCAGAAGTTTGTGGTGATATAAATGGGAATAAAGGGACTTCCCTTTAAGCCAGAGAGAAGGAAATCAAATTACGGAATTGTAATAAAACACTTTTTCTCACCGTCCAGATGTCCATGTGAATGTGTGAGCTGTACAGTCCTTCATCGATCATTGGTTGTTTTCTGTTTTTCCACATTTCCTTATTCTCCAGTTTAATGATCCTGTCCAGTGATGTTCTCACATCAGTCTGTTAAGAGTGTCCAAACAATAGTAGAATTAGTTCTAACGTACATCATCTGCATCAAACTGTCATTACTAATTTACTCATGCCTGTCTCTAAAATTTACAAGGATATTTTGATATGATAACATGTCATTTTCACTATGACACAGTGGGTCCACCCCATCACAGATGGGGACAACGCTCCTGGTAGTCACCCCCACTTCCCCTAAGGAAGACCCTTGTATTACTGCCAAAGCCTCACTGAAATCACAGATGTGGATGTGTCTACCTGTAAGCGATTACAGTATTTGCTTTTGATCTGATTAAGGAAATCCTTGTCCACTGGCAGAGTTTTCCAATCTGCCTTCATCTCTGGTTGCAGAGAGCTGCTGCCCATAATCTTTTCACTATGGAAACAAAATATCAATTTGTTAATTTTGTAAACTATGAATTTGAAGATGTAAAAGCTGCAGTTAATAAGACTTAACATGCCCTTAAAAATGTTACTAACATGCCTCAGTCAGGGACTTTCCCTGCCACTGCCTACCTGTACCGAACAGTATTCATTTCTGAAAACATGACAAATCGCAGCATATCTGTAGGGTAATTCAATACGCTTAGACAGCCGCAGAGCCATGACCTCAACAAACACGGTAGTGCTGTATTGTAATGTCACATCAGGTGTTAACAACATCAAACGTCATTGGTCAAAAACCTGTTGGAATGTGTCAAGTGCAAGGCCTGTTTCACACCGCATGCGTATCTAGTACGTTTTTTCCGTGTTGGGGTTAACAGATTATAGCTTTCACACTGCATACGGATGCAACACGTACGGTCCGTTCCTCGTACGGTGCAGTAGTGCTGAGATAGTTTCGGCAGTGAGTCTATTTTTGCTGTACTGTTAACGCTTAATTAAATCGAATTGATCATGGTCAAAAATACACATGGGTTGATATGAAGAAGCAATTTTAACCATAAAAGCACACTAATGATATATACTGTTTTAAACAGTCATCATATGGGCAATTTTAAAACAAAACAAATACCTGAAAACACACTTTCCCTCCAAACTGCACGTTTTAAAAAGAAAGACTTGGTGGTTTACCTCCTGGCATCGATTAGAGAGGTCTCAATGATGTAACTGTTAAATTTCGTTACCCTCTCCCACTCGTACCAGTTGCACTAGAACAACTTAGACGGGCTAAATTTTACACCAAGCTCGATTTACGCAATGCATATAACTTAGTTTGTATCAATGAGGGCGATGAGTGGAAGACATTTTCCACAACCAGTGGGCATTATGAATATCTTATGCCATTCGGACTAGCCAACAGCCCAGCGGTCTTCCAATCATTCATGAACAATATTTTTCAGGATATGCTAGAAAGGTGGGTTATCATCTACATTGATGACATACTCATTTATTCAGAAACCTTAGAAGAACATGTTTAACATGTTAGGGCCGTTCAAGCGTTCAATCTAGCACCAATTATATGCCAAAGAGCAATAATTTTATAGTCCCTTCTTTCTGGGTTACGTTATTAGCCAGGACAGGGTGGCCATGGACGAGAGCAAAGTTTAACAATTACGACCCAAACAATTAAAGAACTGCAACAATTTCTAGACTTTGAAAACTTCTATTGTTGTTTTATTCGGGGCTTTAGTTCAGTGGCAGTATCTGTAACCTCCCTGACTAAGCATCGATGCCTCTAACACTGGTAGGTGCAGTGTTATCACAGCCGCAAGGCAACCACCCAGGGATATTTCCCTGTGCGTTTGTTTCGAGGAAATTATCACCCACTGAATGCAACTATGATGTGGGCAATCGAGAGCTCCTAGGGATACAAATAATCTAAAAAAATGGTGTCACTGGTTAGAGGTCTCTGTGTAACACAAAGCTATGAAATGGATTCATAAAACGAGTAGTGCACTAAAGACATCTTTTGGGATTTTTATGGTGACCATGATGAGTTTTATGGTGTATTGTTGGAGAAAGCATCAATATTTACTGTCATTATTTGGAAAAGAGCGGCCACAATAGTCACCTGTGGTGGTTCACAGAAGCAAGAAAGTCACAGTGGATCAAAAAGAACGTAAGTGTTAATTTTTTGGTGAACTAATACTGATATAACTTACTATGTTTAGTAAACATTAAGCCAGCTACCTACCTGGGGTAGCGATGAATGATAAAATCCAGAAAGGCGTAGTAATCTTTCACCTCTGTTACCCGATCCAGAATATTCTTTAAATGTTCTCCCACAACTTCATGATGGCAGGAGACATAGGTTTCAAACACATCAAAGTCTGGTGGATATGAATCAAGAAATTCTGCTTTTACTCTCTTTAAATGTTCCACAACCGCTTTACCCAGAAGCCCCAGATGCACTGCCAACCAAGAAGTGTTCTGTTCACGCTTGTCCAGTTTAACTTTCTTCAACGTGTCTCTTACTCCATCTCTTACTGCATTCCTCCATGCCTCCCTCCAACCCAGCATGGCCTCTGACTCTCCTTGTCTCTTCTCTTCCTCCAGAATAATGTGGGCCACATACACCAACAGTTCTTTATTGCAAGAGGGCTGTGTACTGGAGCTCCGTACGATGTTAGATATTTTGTCCCTGAGTGTCTCATATAGCAGACGGTGATCTTTCTCTTTATGGGCTAGCTCAATGGGCAAATCTTCTTTATTCAGGGCTTGACGCTGTTGTTGAAGCTCCAAACGCAGAGACAGTAGATTCACATAAGCCTCCTCTAAAACTTCCATCTCTATTAGTTTGTTTATTTCCATTACTGTAACAATTAACAAGACACATATGCGATGAACAAAGAATGAGAATAAACAAATAGCAACATTAGCATTCACATAACAGAAAAACATTACATTATGCATTACATTATGCAATTATACAAATACATTACACATTACAGAGCTATAACACATTTGCATTAAAAGCTATGAAGTTATAGTCAATTTGAGAGAAATCCTGTCAAGATTGCTGCATACAGGGTAGATGTTTCACAACCATTCACGGCCATTGTAGGCGGATCTTATGTCTTTATCTAAAGCCAAATATTCACGCTACATGTTTTATCAGCCCAGTGCTAGTGCTACGCTCTACCAGTTGAGCTACAGAAACTATGATGTGGGTAATTTCAGCACGTGATGTTCATCAAAGATAAATAAATACTGAAAAACACAGTCCTTGTTATTAACTTACATCGCGAGTCCTCAACTTGTAAACAAGCTTACACATAAAAATTATTGTTGCTAAAAAGCCAAAACAGGACACTCAGTCACCAAACACAACGCTTATCTGTAACAGATTATCACTGGGATGCTGTTTTTTTCAGCAAGATGCTACATGCAGCTAATGTGACAACAGTTGTGCAATTCTGCCATTTATCAGTTTTATAGTCAATGTTATGCATTGCATTCACTGGGCCTAGAACAAAGGAAAGACCCCAGCCTCCATACAATCTGCAGTGTAAAGACACATTTAGTAGGGCCCCCTTGTCACACTCCTGGACAACATTCCTGGTTACTCACCTGTGACGAAAGCCCTGACAAAGAGACTGCATGAAATACTTACTAAAATCAGTTTGTCATATTGCAGAAATACCTTTTAGTGCATTGCATAACATAATTTTAGTAACTTCTATCCGTGGATAATGTCTGAAACTGCTGTCACACTGGTGTATACAAAATCAACAAGCAGCAAAAGAGGGTAATCTTTAAATTATAATTTAAAGTAAAGTCCAGAAACATAGCACAAAGACAAACACTAAGTCAAAGACAAGGAGCAACTGAAGCACAGTTACCTAAGTTTTAATGTAGTCTTTAGATGTAAAATATATATTAACCAGTCACATTTTAAATGCAGTTTTAAATTTACATTTATATAGAAGTTAATCTAAACCTTAATAAATAGTCTTAAGAAAGAAAATCCATGTTATTTGTAAATATACTGGTAAAAACACAAGCAAATGTGTGAGATAAATACACTGACCTGACAGAGGCACAGAGGGAATTTCTGGTAAACAATATGTGTCTCTGACCTCCTCTTTCTCCCTGTCTGTGACCTCTGGTCTAGGCTCTTCAGGTATATTTATGGCTTCTGTAACAGTTTCTAATTTCTCCTGTATGGGCTTTTTGGTGTCAAAACCAAAACGGGCCCCCAAGATTCCTGGCACTGCAGAATCTAAGAACAAAATGATTAGTTATTGTGGATGTGTGTGTAACATTATTAAGCATTTAATTGTATTAATTTTATTCTATTAATAATTTAGGATACTGTTTTGAATTTATTTACTTATATTTAACTTCTATAGTTCACCCATAGTTAGTCGTTTTAGACTATGAGATGTTGTGAAATTTGCAAACAAGTTTTCCTGACATAGTTCTGGTAAGGGAAGATTTTTGACTCTGATCTCGATAAGACTGTGGGGAAAATCCAAAGACTAAAGTGAAAAAAAAAAACACAGCAACTAACCATCATGAAACTCAAAAGAAAATAATGACAAAAGAACTTGTTTTTGAAGTAACAATAAAAGAGCAGTTTCTGGATAGGCCTGTTTTGTTAACATCATTCTCAGGGCTCCAGAAGACTACATTGGGATAGTATATGTTACCTTTGGCTGTCAAAAGTACTCAAGAGGGTTTACTGTAAGTGAAAAAAAAAACATTTTTTTTAAATCTTGCAGTCACACACTTACTTGGAGAGTTTGGGGATCGTAATGGAGAATCCAATATTTGCTTTTGGTCATTGCCAGTGTTCTCTGACCTTTTTGTTTGCTGTATATCCTTTACCCTTTTAAAACTTTTCTCTTTGAATAACTTAATAAATCCAGGTTTCTCCTTGATTGGACTTTTTGTGTCAGGTAAGTCCTCATTTGATGCAGGTGCGTCATTGACCTCATTATCTCTGTCTACTTCACCTCCTTCACTTCCTGCCATTTTGCCATACATCAATCTGATCAAGCCTGCAGAAAATATTGCAAGAACTTTATAGAAATGTTAAATCATTGTACCAAGATGACAACTGAAGGTCTGGAGGGTGTTGACCTAAGCATGAGAATGAATGCATATTGAATTTTATTGTTTACTGAAAACATTGCATTTTTCACCAGGCTGGAGTTGTGTAAAAGGTGTATGTTGTCATGACCACAGAAAGGCCTATACCCACACTAACAACACAATAAACTAATATTCAGTTACAGTTAATATTTATAGTATAAATATTAAATATTACACACTACTATTAATATAAGTTATAAAGTGATGCAACACAATTATGTTGCATACATGCACATAGTTCCCACTGATACTATCTTAAAATTTTATCATGGTTATGAAAATATGGACTTCAATACCAAAATAAAAATTTTAACATTACAATACATAAATATTATTTCATGAACATAGAGTTCACAACTGTTCTGGACTCTTTAGCTGGCTATTATATTTTAGCAGCTACCAAGAATTTATTATTATACTAATACTATTATACTAAAATGCTTCATAATCATAATATAGGTGCCGTTTAGACTTCTGTTGTAAATGCATAATAGTATCATTATTTCTAGTATGGGCTAATTTCCCTTAAGTGCTATAATTGGCCCGCAATAACTCTTATAACTCTGACCCTTTGTATTACATGTAATATTATAACTTTGTCTTTCTCAGTGTTAAAATTGTGGTAGGCTGTTTATTATTTAGACCAAAAGATGTTAGGTACATTGATAACACTTTACAGTATGGTTTCAGAGGTTAACATTAGTTATGTACCTTAGCTAGCAGAATAAATATGTAACAATACTTACACAACAATTATTAATCTTAAATGTACTAATACATTTTTTAAATCAAAAGTTGTATGCTATCTGTAAACGTTAATGCACAAAGAACCAACATGCTTAAACAATGAACAGTTGTACTTACTAACTAACTACTAACTACTGCACTAACTAACATTAACAATGATTGATAAATGCTGTAAAAATACTTTGCTCATTGTTAGCTAACATTCAGTCCTTATCTCACTGAACATGCAACACAGCTCCTTGTCCAGGCCCTTGTCATTTCTAGGCTGGACTACTGCAATTCTATGTTGGCCGGCCTTCCAGCATGGGCACTCAAACCACAACAACTGATTCTGAATGCAGCAGCTCAACTTCAAAGAGCCTACAAGTGCCCATGTCACACCTCTCCTCATTTTCCATTTGCCACACGCAATTCAAATCTTTACTTCTCAAAAACATCACTGGCTCTGCCCCAACTTACCTTAAAAAAACTCATACAAATCTACACCCCTTCCAGATCCCTACGGTCAGCAAATGCACATCACCTTGTAATACCCTCTTCTTAACCTGCTAACCCTTTCTCCTCTCTTTAAAGGTATAGGCTCTATTATGGATTTCATATTCCTTATTTACTTGAAATATCCTAGAGCAATAACAGGAAATGTATATGTACATGTTCCAGGTTACAAATATTGTAAACATATTGACCTATGCAATAAAAAGTAACTTATGAACATTTAAAGAAATCCGGGGTGGTGCAAATCTTTGTATTGTAAGATCTATGAAGTATTAACTCAAATAACCTATTCACCTGCAGATTAAAGCCTAAAAACAACTTTACCCAAATGCACCTCTACCTAAACACACCTCCACACATAACAAAGCAGTAGAAAGTGAAAGTAAATTTCACTTTTCACTGTAAATAGGACAGACAGACACACCCTGAAATCTTCAAGGTAAGAGCTTAAAATGATATAATGAACCTGTGTTCTTTACATAGACAAGAATATATTTAGCAGCTTTTTATGAATCAGTCCACAGATGACACTAAAGTGATATCAAACATTTACTGTATATATGTAGAGAGAGAGAGAGAGAGAGAGAGAGAGAGTTAAAAGAGCAGCCACAATAGTCACCTGTGGTGGTTCACAGAAGCAAGAAAGTCACAGCGGATCAGAAGAACGTAAGTGTTAATTTTTTGGTGAACTAATACTGACATAACTTACTATGTTTAGTAAACACTATGCCAGCTACCTACCTGGGGTAGTGATGAATGATAAAATCCAGAAAGGCGTAGTAATCTTTCACCTCTGTTACCTGATCCAAAATACTCTTTAAATGTTCCCCCACAACTTTATGATGGCAGGAGACATAGGTTTCAAACACATCAAAGTCTGGTGGATATGCAATGAACAAAGAATGAGAATAAACAAATAGCAGAACATTAGCATTCACATGACAGAAAAAACATTACATTATGCATTACATTATGCAATTATACAAATACATTACATAATTACAGAGCTATAACACATTTTCATTAAAAGCTATGAAGTTATAGTCAATTTGAGAGAAATCCTGTCCAGATTGCTGCATACAGGGTAGATGTTGTTTAAAAACATGCATGCTCTGTTTACCAAAGATTCACGGCCATTGTAGGCGGATCTTATGTCTTTATCTAAAGCCAAACATTCACGCTATATGTTTTATCAGCCCAGTGCTAGTGCTACGCTCTACCAGTTGAGCTACAGAAACTATGATGTGGGTAATTTCAGCACGTGATGTTCATCACAGATAAATAAATACTGAAAAACACAGTCCTTGTTATTACCTTACATTGTGAGTCCTCAACTTTAAAACAAGTTTACACATAAAAAATATTGTTGCTAAAAAGCCAAAACAGGACACTCAGTCACCAAACACAGCGCTTATCTGTAACAGAATATCACTGGGATGCTGTTTTTTTCCAGCAAGATGCTACATGCAGCTAACGTGACAACAGTTGTGCAATTCTGCCATTTATCAGTTTTATGGTCAATGTTATGCATTGCATTCACTGGGCCTAGAACAAAGGAAAGACCCCAGCCTCCATACAATCTGCAGTGTAAAGACACATTTAGTAGGGCCCCCTTGTCACACTCCTGGACAACATTCCTGGTTACTCACCTGTGACGAAAGCCCTGACAAAGAGACTGCATGAAATACTTACTAAAATCAGTTTGTCATATTGCAGAAATACCTTTTAGTGCATTGCAAAAAGTAATTTTAGTAACTTCTATCTGTGGATAGTGTGAATACAAAAATAAATTAACAATGGCCACAGCTAAAGGCTATACACAATACACTATACACAATGGAGGACAATACCGGACACAGACTAGACAAGGACAACCACAGGATTCAGGACTTGATAGCTCAAGTCCTGGTATGGCCTGGATGTCATATGGATGTCATATTCCTTATTTACTTGAAATATCCTAGAGAAATGTATATATACATGTACCGGGTTACATATCTTGTAAACATATTGACCTATACAATAAAAAGTAACTTATGAACATTTAAAGGAATCAGGGGTGGTGCAAATTTTTGTTTTGTAAGAGCTATCAAGTATTAACTCAAATAATCTATTCACCTGCAAATAAAACCCTACAAACAACTTTACCTAAATGCACCTCTACCTAAACACACCTCCACACAGGTAGAAAGTGAAAGTAAATTTCCCTTTTCACGGTAAATAGGACAGACAGACACACCCTGAAATCTTTAAGGTAAGATCTTAAAATGATATAATGAACCTGTGTTCTTTACTCACTTTACATAGACAAGAATATATTTAGCAGATTTTTATGAATCAGTCCACAGATGACACTAAAGTGATATCAAACATTTGCTTTATATATATATATATATATATATATATATAGGGTTAGTAGGTTTTAACCCTATCTCCTCTCTCCCTACAGGTATAGCCTCTATCAAACAACGAAATGTTGGTATCTTGTGGTATCTTGGTAAAGTGTAATTGCACATGATGTGTTCTTAGGATTTTTCGCTTCATTGTTGTCCTCACCTTGTTAGTAACTTCGTATAAAATGTAAATGTAGTTAAATGTCTTAACTAATGTTAATGAACGGAACCTTAGCAGTACATTTGTTATCTGTTAAAGAAAAACGTCTGCCCAGGAAACAGAAACCGCAGACGTGTTTTGGTGTAAACTACCTGGTTATTATACTAAATGTTTGTAAAACTGTAGAACTGTAAATACCGCGATTTTCGAAGTGTCCCGAGCCATAGCTCTGGACAGTACCCCAAAAGATGTTTACGTTACAAAATACAAATTACATTTATTCAACATCGCAAAAGACACGTTTGAAAGCTTCTTGAGGCATGCAGTAGGCACAGCAAAGATTGTGCGAAATAGTCTTATCCTAGATGTGGATTAAATGTTACGTCATTTTGAAGATCAGGCAGTTGTAAAAAATACTTAAAAGCGATCGTAACTTAAATTATAATGTATGTTTAAATATTTTTTGTAAAGAATGTACAGCGTAATCTCCGCCTCTCACTCACCTGATGCCCGGGTCGGATTAATGTCTACAGAACAACTAGCAAATTATCTTTTACTTTACTCTTAACAGATATGTATACCCAGTACCCACAGTATCGACAGGTTCAACTGGAAACGTTTGGTGAGAAATAATTTGCCATTTAAAAAAAGGAAAAGGAACCCTTTAACTTCCTTTAACACAGAGTTATTATGAGAAAGAATTGATCGGCTGCACCCTAAAACGTCATTGAGTAGGTGCATTGTTAAATATGAAGTACAGGATTTGGTCTAGTGTAGGCACTGTCATTAACATTAAACTAAGGTCTTTGTAAGGTCAATAAATATAAACCATTGCAGTATTATGATGTATTTTCACTGACTTTTTCTTTTTAGAAAATGATTACACATTACTATCTTATTATCTGTGGGAAACACAGTTGTGCTTGCCATTGGGTAAAATAAATTTGGGTGGGTATGCAAAACATTATGTATCTTATTTCCTTAAATGTTCCTTAAACCTGTATTAACTAGTAAAGTTACCATTTAATTAAAACATGTTTAGCATGAAAAGTGAAATGTATTATTGATGGCATTTTCCATATTTACTTGAAAATATCCTACAGAAACAAAAGAAAATTGATATGTACATGTTCCAGGTTCCATATATTGTAAACATATTAACCTATACAATAAAAAGTAGCTTATGAACATTTAAAGAAATCAGGGGTGGTGCAAATCTTTGTATTGTAAGATCTATCAAGTATCAACTCAAATAACCTATTCACCTGCAGATTACAGCCTAAAAACAACTTTACCTAAATGCACCTCTACCTAAACACACCTCCACACATAACAAAGCAGTAGAAAGTGAAAACAAATTTTACTAGTTTTTAAGTACGGTAAATAGGACAGACAGACACACCATGAAAATCTTTAAAGTAAGATCTTAAAATGATACAATGTTCTTTACTCACTATACATAGACTACATGGACAATAATATATTTAGCAGCTTTTTTTGAATCAGTCTATAGATTACACTAAAGTGATATCAAGCGAGATTGAGAGTTGTTTTTGATAGCATTTATTACAAAGGCTAAAACTTGTTACGTCACGTTTACATTTATTCATTTATCAGACGCTTTTATCCAAAGACTTACAAAGGAAGAGAGCATTTAGCTTTTTTTAAAAAAAACACTCTAGAATTCACTCGTATCATCTTGGCTTCACATAGATGTTCTGACTGTCTTATCTGTTTTATAGATCTTTTATCATCAATAGCAGTTTGGACTGAGTGTAACAATGGACAAGTCCCCCGTTTCTCCTGGTAAGAAAACACATCAGTTGAAATTTAAGTATGTTTTGTGTTAGGATACTAGGATATCACAATAAAAGCGATAGTTTAATTTTAATATTTCATATTACAATTCGTAGATTAGAATGAGGAGGGAAAAGTTCATAATTGATGTTGTGGTTTCATATTTGAGTCAATTAATAATATTTATTGTATTGGAACAGTTGAGAAAATCTTTCCCAGATTGACCAGTATTAGGAAAAGCATTGAGGGCATTAAAAGGAAGCATAAAATGTCAAAGAAACAATCTTTATCAACGGACAAAGAAGAGACAATCACAGAGAAATTTGAAATTAAGGACACAGAGATCCCTCCTAAGTCATGTTCAGGTAAATTCATTTACTGTTTGTGATACAATGAAGGCCCCTTTACTGCATAGTGCTCCATGTAATATTAATGCTCTGTCGTTCCCTCATTGTTTTACACCACAGTTTCTCAAATCAGAGATTATATAAAAATGGATGAGCTGAAACAGGCGTATCTGAACATACTTTCATTGTGCCTGGAGCTTCAACAGGAGCAAGGAGCTTTAGGAGAAGGAGCTTCTGCTTTGGATCTAGTCAATAAAGAGACAGACATTGGCATGCTATTTGAGGCCCTAAGAAATAAAATTACTGACATTGTGCGCTCTAGTACACTGCCTTCTTTCAATAAGGAACTACTAGTGCATGTGTCCACCATAATCCTGGAGGAAGAGAAGAAACAAGGGATGATGCAGGGATGGAGGGAGGCATGGAGAAATGCAGTAAGAGATGGCGTAAGAGACACGTTTAAGAAAGTTAACCTGGACAAGCGTGAACAGAACACTTCTTGGCTGGAAGTGCATTTGGGGCTTCTGGGTAAAGCGGTTGTGGAAGATTTGGAGAGAGTAAAAGCAGAACTTCTTGATTTATATCCACCAGACTTTGATGTGTTTGAAACCTATGTCTCCTGCCATCATGAAGTTGTGGGAGAACATTTAAAGAGTCTTCTGGATCAGGTGATGGAGCCAAAAGATTACCTCACTCTTCTGGATTTTATTCTGCATCGCTACCCAAGGTAAGCTGCTGAGTTAGCAAGATTGTTTTGGTAACAAAACACAAAGTATGATAGAATGTAGAATGATTTCATAGATTGTATCCTGTTGGTATCACACTGATCGTAGTGAGAAGCAAAGAGCTCTTAAACTGGAGGAAGACTTCCTCAATAAAATCAAGAACGCTTATTGTGATGGGCTGATGGTGAGTTATCAAGACAAAGAGAATATAATACAACAATGTTAAACAAATACACCACATAAATGTTTAGATTTTGTTGACATCTGTTTGTAATGCTGATGTATGTTACATTAGGAGGAGTTTAAAGTTGCGCTGGAGAATTGCATCAACATGGAAAGGGACCAGGTGTGGGAAATGAAGAAAACTCCAGACAGAACAGATGATGGATTCCTTACTTCAAAAATACACACGCACATCTGTCAGGTAAATACTATGAGTAAAGTACATGTTTTATATTTATAGGTCTATTTAGGTATTTTAGTCTTTTAAATAGTCCTTATTATTACTATACATTTCTCTGGTATACTCGATTATGATCATGTAACAGAGATGCGGATTCAGAGGGATCCATTCTCAGCTCTTTATTAAACAGAATAAACAGGCGTGGGTCAAACAGTGGTGAACAGAGCAATAAGGGCGAGATAAAATCAAAACGAGGTAACAGGCAAGGGTTGGGGGAGGCAGCAAACAATCAGTAACAAAGTCCAAGGCACAGGCAAAAGGCAGGCAGCAAAAAAGTCAAAAACTATATACATTCCAGGTGGCAACATTAAGGTAGTTCGGGAAACCGCTCTGAAATGCTGCACATGGCAAAACAAGACATGACACAGAGTAGCATGCAGTTCCAGGTTTTATAGTCCTGCTGATTGGGTTCAGGTGCCGAACAGGAAGTAATCAGGACAGGGTATGGGGTCATTGGAAATGTAGTTTGGGAAGGCATTAATATTTTGGCGAGGGCTTCCGCTGATGAACAGCAGGAGGCGGAGCCACGACTTCCTCCGTAACAGATCAAGATTGTTGATCAGCATTAAACATTCTTTATAAAAATGCACCTTTTTATTTGCCTTATTAGCTGATAGCAAGTTATGCCAGGAATCTTGAGAAGATAGATGAGAATCTTGGGAAGTTGGTAGTACGACTTTCTTTGGAGGAGCTAAGTCAATTTCATAGAAGGTTTGTTTTACAGTATTATAACAGATTAACCTGAATTCATGTACATCATATCTCCCATCTGTGATTTCTAAAGGTTTGCTTTTTTTTAAGATTTGAGGAAAAGTTTACAGAGCATACCTGCTCTCTATTGACCTCTGACCTGCTAGACTCTTGCCTGTGGGTGGAATATCACATTACCTACATCAACACTTTTAACTCACTGAAGTAAGTCACCATGAGAGGAAAATTGCACACATATGTATAACATTAGAGTCAGCTTTTTAAGATATCCAAAAGTTAATGCAATGTTGTTTCTGTGTTGCTGATACAGAGAGCAGGTGCAATGTTATAAGGAGAGCTGCTCAGCTCAGGTGGAGCAGCTGGAGAAAGATGTGGATAAATTGACTCAGAGACTCTGCCAGACCCTAATGGAACATTTCAAAACTGACATCAAGGTGAGCCTTACTGAATACACTAAATAATATGGCCCAAAAGTTACATTTGACTGTTAAGTTTGCGCCAGGAGCTGAGTAAGCTGAGCGTCGACATGTTGTGGCATAGCTCTTTGAGCAACCTGACTTTGGGTCCTGGCTCAGGGTGCTTTCCTAAGCATTTAATACATCTGCATTTTATACATCTGTTGACTGTATAGTAAAACAATTAAGGAGCAATATGACTGTTACATATCTGTATATATATATATATATATATATGTGTGTGTGTGTGTGTGTGTGTATGTATGTATATACACACATACATATATTCAACAATATTATTTACATTTTTTAAAGCCTTTTATGAATGGGATGATGACAAAGAAATGGCTCAAGACAGATGAAGATTTCACAGAAATGACCTCCAGACTTGAGGGTTACTCTGGTCTCTGTAAATCCATGAGAAATCCAGCAGCTCAGGTAGGTGTCCTTTCTTCTGCTCACAGTTACTCTCTAAACACTGTGGAGAATGGCTTTAACACAGTGTCTGCACTCACAGATGTTCGTGAATGACGTGCACTATTGTGTGACAAAAGAATATGTCTCACAGCTGATGAAGAAAAAATATTCATGCAAAAACGCAAAGAAAGAAGACGCTGCAGATAAAATGAGACAACAATGGAAAGAGC